>JXSR01S006014.1:0-28327 GCA_000969725.1 Ophiothrix spiculata
AATTGTAGTCTGAGGAACCTGATTATGTTCCGAGATCGCTTCAGAGAGAGCATTTATGAGTTAAAAGATTACGATAGCGGAAAACTCTTGGCAAAATCTGACGAGACGCGCGATAAATTGCTCGGACTGAAAGGCCTTTAGACGCGCGATGGTGCGCTTTCGCTCGCGCGCACCTTAAAATTCAGTCCCTGAGTTTTTGTTTGCTAGTTAGTTTACACAGGTTTTGAATAAAAGTTAAATGGTCAGTTTTATTAACTCTGTGAAACAAAAGTACGATATTGCATTCCCTTAAACATAAAACACATAAGACATACCCTCATGCCATATTTGTGAATGAATCTTTTCAATATATTTGAAAATGTTTGACAATATCAATTGTCTACCAAATCTATCATTTTTGCTAAAAAGTGTCTTTTCTACACTTCAACAATTAATTCCCATACATTGTAATTCCCCATAGAATTATTCTGATGATGGAATAGGCCCAGTCCCAGTGAGTATATTTTAATAGCAATATCAGAATGAGTCAAATTACAATTGTACATCATCCAGTTGGAAATAAGCTGAAGTTAATGACTTGATTTACTGTTAAAGGTATTCTCCTGCAATGCTAAGAAAAGCTGTGATTTATGTGGAAAAAACTAGATGATTATTTTCTCATGAAATTTTCTCACCAGGTTTAGGAGGATCTATGCTAAGTTTATTTATCTGGAAAAAAGAGCAAGTTTACTTTAATGATGTTTAAATCATCATGCATGCCCATCTGTAGTAATGTGAAGACATCTGTGTATATTGAAAGTAATCATGATAATAAGCATAAATTAGGGGAGCACTATTCCAAGGCACAGATATAGAAGTAAGTAATACTTATTATATGTTTTGAATAGTTATATACTAAAGATGTGTTATGAAATGGTACATAAATCAATTAGAGATGACCTACCTAAATGGCCAAAGAATCTGAACAATTAAGAAAAAAAAAACATGAGGAAAAATTACAAAAAAAATATTCAAAATATCATTAACCCTAACACCACCGAACCTCACTAAATCCCATTCCACAAAATCAAGAAAATCGCCTAAGTCCAAATACGTCATAGACCGGAGTCAGCTATGATCACGGAATCGCTGCCATGGCAGCGCCTGCTCAGTGGCTTGACATAGTGATAATCGGACTGGGAAGCGAGAGGTCCCGGGTTCGAATCCAGGTGAAAACCCGTGATTTTTTACCTTAAAATTTCCGAGGAGAGGTGCTTAAAAGCGTTAGGGTTAATAAATTTGGGCTGAAAATAGCTCATTTTTGTATAATTATGGCAAAGCTTACCCAAAAAAATTACATGCAAAATTTGGATTGGTCAAACCTGTAAAACTTGCTGTGCTTTATAGTAGTTAATTTTTGTTCAAACTTCATTTGCCCTTTCAGAATAACATCAAAGTTCCAAATCCATTTATATGCACAGCACATGTAAGCCTCAAACTTTTTGAAGTGATACCGAGATGTTCGCACAACACAGAATTTCAACTAGTCAGGTTTCTTTGAAGACAAAACAAGATAGCGTAGTAGATACAGGTAAATTGGACATTGTGTCAGTTGCTGTCAGCCCCAAAACACTTGAGGCCGGGCAATGAATCATGTACGGAATCTGAACCATAAGCAAGCGACTACCCTTTGGGCATCACAGACTTGCCTATCACATTAAGGGAACACTGAATGGGTAGTGAATCTAAGTATCTACTGATATAGCCAGTGATATGTGATGGCTCATCCCGAAAAGAGTGACTCGCCTGTCACATTAAGGGATCTAAGAACACTGTTACATACTGACATACTCTGTCAAATATAGCCAGAAATAATTGTGATGGCTCACCCTGGAAAGGATGACTTTGCGATTGGACACTTTTCAAGAAACTGGTGAAAAAAGGCAAAAAATAAAGAAAATAATAAGAATTTCCAGCAGATTTTCTGTTGTAAAATTAACACCTTGATGAATTTCAACAAGTATGGTGTCATTTTAAAGCTTACAAAATGCTGTTACAGATGAAATGATAAAATCAATATTAATATCATCTGCAAAGTCCCCCTCTCGTCAAGTCAAGCAGTCCACTCTTATTTTGGGCAGTCAATTTCAAAATTTAAGGAATAATAATCTGTAAGTACAGCGGTCTTGGTAATACTTTGATGCAAATATGATTATTTCAGGTGATAACTTCTATGGATATACCAAGTTTGTGTACCCTTAAAGTGATATTTTCACTTAAATCTACCTCAAGGTGTCTAAGTCAGTATTTTGAAGAACAACAGTGCATTTTGTGGGTCATTGCTATTGATACCCCCATTTCTCTTGTATAATCAGATGAAAGGAAGATTTCATCCACCCCACGTGCCTCATTTCCCGAGTGAGGAGCTAAATTGCTCGGAGATCAGAGGATGGACTGCTGGGGATTCGTGCAAATAGTGGTGTTATGAGGAACAACAAAGTTGCGTGTTTTAGACAGGATTTGAAGCTTTTATGTTCTGCCACTCTTTGTCTTGAAGATATTAATTTATCAAATATCACTACTTTTAAAGGTACATGGTCCGATTTTACAAATTTTAATTTTCACTGTCAAATGAAAGATAACCACTTAATATGTTTCAATTTCAAATTTCAGTTAAATCGGAACAACCGTTTTGATTTTATAAGCAATTTTGTATTTTCCACTTGCCTAGATACTTTACTGTGTCGGTAATATTATGGTTACCATTATTTAGCACATTTTCACTTATATCTCCGAAATGCCGTAAAATTTCACATGGGTAATGAGAAAAATATGAGGAATATTTTGGTACCCAAATCTCAGAAAGTTTAAAAGAATGCTGACCCAATCGGACAGGGCTCCTTTAAGAATTAGATTGTGAAAAGTAGTGAAGAGTAAGGATTTATCACCTTCCGTCAATGTAAGTGATTCCCTAAGTTCCTACTCAATCAAAGGTACTAATTGGAATAAAACATTGAATGAAATTAGTTATTCCATAAATGTTTTATTTCTTTTTTCTTTACTTTTTTCATTTTTACTTTGTATAGAGGACCTACACTACTATTTTTGGTGTTTAGTGTTCCGTATCCTAAAAATACTTGGAAAAAAAGCTACAAATGCTGTCTTATTCATTAGTAAGGTTTATATCTGCAAGTGTTCAATTTTGTTCACTAGTTGTTCACTAGTGTTAAACGAATGAACACTTATTTTAAGGTGTCTGGACCACGCATACTGGTACGCACTTGATTTGATTCTCAAGTGCAGCATCATGCATGCGCAGGATACACAAAGAAGTGTTTTTAAGCCAAAAAATGTCACTCATTTTTCGTGAAAATTAGGTCAGTGACCACCAATTTTTTTTTTTTTTTAAATTGACACAATATTTCAGTGTCAATTTTTTTGAATCAACACTAAATAATGTATCTTGAAAATGAATTGTCTGAATCAAGTGAAATTTTCAGCACACATTAATAGTGTACTCCTCTTTTCATTTAGCTAGAAAAGAGGTGAGGTTGTCATCACGTCAAAATCATGAAAATTGCACCTTTAACTATACTTATGCATTCATTTGTAACACATGTTGAAATATCTACATTCACCATACACTCTCATTTGCATACTCTCTCCATTCACAGTCTTGTCACTTTCAAATTAACTACCAATATATAAAGTGAAAGTATGTGATGTAAATTTGGAACTGGATATCAGGATGATATCGGGATGCTAGACTCAGATGACAGGTGCACTGATTTAGTGTTGTGTTTTTTTGTTTGGGTTGTTACAGTTCAAACTTTCTCATGAGATCAACCCAGTTCTTGAATGACTTTCCATGAAAATAACGATACACGCTTTGTATATTTTCCCACCGGTTCAGAGGTGACGATACTGTGTGTGAAATGAGATACATTCAAAGCTTGAAAATGTCATGATGATAATGCATTTTAATTTAACTTGTTTGTTTAAATTATTAAAGGGGCATTGGACAAAATTTCAAAATTTATTTATGGATGATTTACTCTTCATATGCTAGAAAATAACAGTCAGTTACCAGACATCGGGAACATTTTGATCAAAACCTTCAGAAAAGTCAAACAAATTTTGACTTGGGTATGAGGCTATTCTCTAAACGTATTTATTGATGCTATATATCAAGAATGAGCCAAAGATTTGTTTGTAAAACATTCCCTTCACATATAGATTGCAGATAAATCAAAAGAAGTTTGGAGTTTGCATTAGATCTCCTGAAAAGGCCAATTTTAAAAATTCAACTATAGAGGGCAGTATTTATTGTTGTCGACAACGATAATTAATAAATAAAAGAATATCTAGATATTTTGATGTATACTGGTTGAATTTCACAATGCGCCCATTAACCGTTAACACTTCAAATGATGTAAAAATTCCAAAATATCTGAAAAAAGTTTGGGGATGATGCTGAACTTGTCCAATGCCCCTTTAACTTGCATTTGCACCAGCCTGCTGTTGGTTGTTGGATTCTATTTATAAATTATAGAATATTTTTATTGTGATATTTTTATTTGACAGATTTGTATTCTTTTGTGACATTTGTTGAATTAAAATGTTTTTGAAAATAACTGTCTGGTTTTACAACATATTACAATAATGTATGGAGACAAAATATTTGAGTTTTTATGTATATTATGATTGAATATGGATATTACAATGTGCATCTAAAGACATTTTGAATACATTTAGGCATACTTTTATCATAACATTAAGAGAATTTATTAGCATTTGGGGAAACCCTGCTATCTGATATATTTAGTATCAAACCCCTAAGCATGTCGAGACTCATTGTATCCCCCTGGGGGTACTCAAATTTGGTTTGGGTAGGGACATGGCTCTACGAAATTGAGCCGCCCATCCAAATACCAATTTTCAAGAAAAACAAAACATCCATATACAAAATCTGTCAAATTTTGAGTCAAATTTATTTAAAAATGGCATGTTTTTTTCCAATTTTGCACTATTTACAAATTATCCAAAGTTTTACGAAAAATGTTGTAATTTGTACCATTTGGTGCAAAAATTTCAAACAAAAACCCATAATATACCACATTTTGTGAAAGAGGGCCATTGAAATATAAGGGATCCTGATTATGCTACCTGAATTTGCGGCATGTCCCCATAACACCTTTTGTACTATAAGTAGCCCCCTGGATTGTATCAGGTCCCCAATTGTGTTGGAACATTGTATTTTATATATATGGGGAATTACACAGTATTATGAAATATTATTTCTATGAAAATGTTAAAGAGATTGTTCATGATTTTCCAAAATTTAAAAAAGTCTACAGAATCATTAATTTGTACCTACTTAATAGTACAAAAACTTTTTAAAACTCAGAAATCAAATTAGTTTAATCAACCCCATTTTACTCACAGCATCTCTTTTTGTGTTCCTTCTCCAACTTTTATACTACTTGGCTATAATTTCTTTTTAGATATCACTCTAGGGAAATTATGAGACATATTTCTCTTTTATTTTGAGATTTTTGGCTCAAATAGAGCTCACTAGCTTATTCAATCATAATGGATTGAATTTGACTCAATATAATGCTGAACCAAAGAAACAGTGTCATCTGGAATTTTGGTTACCAGTAACCCTATATTCATTTTGTGTCCAAGTTCAACATTTCTTTGTTTTTGATAAACAATCACAGTGGTAACTGGTTAGATTTTATGTTAGACAAATCCAGGAAAGTAAGCTTACTGTTTAGCTTTCGTCTTAACGGGATGAAGACTTGATCATATCGCTTGATTCGTTGCTGATAACATCTAAGCCTGTGAAAGAGACTACTGTCAAGTTTCGCGGGAAAAGCAATGGACCAAGCCAGTTTTGATCAAGTCTTCATCCTGTGAAGATGAAAGCTAAACGGTAAGTTTACTTTCTTAGATTTGTTTAGCATAAAATCTAATCAGATATTTATGAACAATCCTACAAATAAAGCTATTTGATGTAATCACAGTGATAGTTTGTATGGGCTTGCTGTTCCTTTAACACCAAAAAAGTGTTAAAAGTGGGACAAGTGAAATTTCAGAATCAAGAGGATCAAAAGAAGTTTGTTTTTAAGCAAATTTTGAAATTAATTTTTAAATTAACTTAAAGGTATGAAAAATCCATTATTTTCAAAGTAAGTTTGCTATGGGAAATTATTGTCCCCTCAATGTAGAGGTGGTGATCAGATACAGAACTTGCTCTGCGAGCAGGGAATGGCTGTTTTGCAAACATCTCTGCTGATAACTCGCAGAGATTGCTTGGAGATAGTATTGCATAGATACTTTACACTATCATGAAAGTCACTGTGGATAGCATGACCAAGGTATCCTACCTCAATGGTCGCACAGAGGTTGCATCAGTTCAAGAAAGGTTGTAATTCATTCACACTAATGAATTCATTTACTGTAACTTTAAATCATTTTTAAGAGAATTCTACGAACATCGTAGAACATTTTGATGAACCAAAACTGTCTTGTTAGCATTTTTTTGTTAAATGGGTCATGTTCTACAAATATATCTATGAAATTTTGAATTCTATTTGCTAAAAACTTTTGAAAGTTTTTCAAAAAAACAAAACAAATTTGGCAGATAGAATTCAAAATTTCATTACTAGACTTTTAGTATAGGAATTCTTTTACAGTAAATGAATTCATTACCGTGAATGAATTACGAGCTTTCTTGAACTGATATAGCAGACTTTCAAACTAAGGAAATACCTACATGGTGCATGAAATTGCAGGTTAAACTGCATCTGTATGGAGTTTCGAAGAAAAAATTACTACTTTGACCAAAATAATGATGGAATTGATCATACATTTTTGCTAATATTGGTTTTCAAAGTTTTGGTCACTTTCTAGAATGAAAATTAGAGGTATAAAATGCTACATCAAACAGTTTTTGACAGGCATTGGTAATGTCGGAAGTAACTCTTTACCTTTCCACAGAAATTGTGGACACATTGTTTTATCCGGGGGGTATTTATATTATACATTGATGGGAGCGTGGTGCCCGAGGTCTGAAACCCATACCCATTTCTAAAGGTATTTTTAGGCCAAACATAACAAATTTGACGAAGTTTTTGACAATGTTGCAAATTTGCATGCATTTCTTTTAGTGTTTTGCCTCTAAAAGGATGATTTTTCTTAATATTTAATATTTGAGCCCCTTATCTAAGAATACTTGTTGGAAAAAATGGGACCCATGTCTAGTGTTTTCTGTGAAAAGCCAACCCATATAGGGTTAATCATCCCCATGTAATGATGATAATTCTGGCATTTATATTGGGTATTTTCCAATGGATACATAGTGCTGGACTTTATTATTACACCATAAACAAGGGAATCATCAGAACCACTTCGGCTTACACTAGGCCACTTGCAGCCAATGACCAAAGGCCTAGACCTAGCAGCATTTGTTGTGATATTCCTTCTTAAACAGCTCCCCGATGCACTCGGGTCGAGGCAAGTGTGATAAAGTGATTTGTCCAGGTTCACAACACATTGGCACCAGCGGGGCTCAAACTCACAACCTTCTGTTTAAGAGTTCACTGTTTCGCCACACGTGCCACATATATTGTACATGTGTACCTTATACACAGAACACACCAAACCCAGGTTTATCAACCTTCAGTCGTGTCCCATGACAGTTTATCAGTAATAACTAGACCTGTGCTGCCACATCTTTAAGGCTTATGTACACAGCTTGTAATGTTGTCTGCCAGAATCTCATTTGGATTCTACAGGGTGTCCAAAAATTAACTACCCATTTTTAAATGCTTATAACTTTAAAACCAGGATTCGCATGGCAACTATAGACATATGCATTGATAGAGAAAACTTGTAGAAATAATTTGGTACCAAACATGGTGTAATTGCCATTTTTGAAAATCATTTTCAACGTAAATTACGTCAAACGTCAAACGCCTACTTTCATACTGAGAAGAAAAACAAACGTGCGAGTCACATGTAGAGGAGGGATCAATCTTTGAAGACAGGAGAATCATTCATGATCATTTTAATGACCAATTCAGCGAAACAGCTTTTACAATGTTAATACAAAGATTTATGATTGTGGTTTTGTCTTATTATTAAAATGTTTTTATTTTGTCAAAGCGTAACTCTCGCATTATGCTCATCTTTAAATGGTACACAACAGCATTACCCCTTATTACACATTCAAAGTTATACTCACAGGGACATATCAAATTACCTCCTTGTTATCCAGATTAAGCTGCCTAGCATTTCAGAATATGTTCTAGATGGCTTCCTTGCAGATTTCAAAAAATTATTTTACTCTAACGACAAAGCTCTGGACGTTTGTGCATGCGTTCTTCTTGATCTTCCTGTTTTCACTGGTGATGTTCTGTTTCAGGTCAGGAATAGTTCAGGGTGTTGGTATGTACTGTCCTTCAGACAACTCAAAAAAGTAATCGAGCGGACTTAAATCATGGGATTGAAAGGGCCAGGGTTTCTTTGTCTTGAGCAATATGATTGTTCATGAAAAAGTTAATTAATAAAGCCATTCTAAACCGTTTAGCTATATGAGGCGTCATGTTGTCATAGTGAAGTGGCAGAAGAGTATCAACACTGTATGGTATATTGGCTCAACCACTTTGAACTTTCAGACCTTCTTGCTATCTTAGAAGTTTACTGATTGCATAATGTTTGGTACCAAAATAATTCTACAAGTTTCCTCTATCAATACATATGTCTATAGTTGCCATGAGAATCCTGGTCTTAAAGTTACAAGCATTTAAAAATGGGTAGTTAATTTTTGGACACCCTGTATGTAGGTCACTTAATTAACAAGCACCTGAAGGGCATACTCAACTGGAAAAGACTTGATAAGTAAGACGTGGTATCATCACGATATCCAGACACTTCCTGGTGTCGATATTTGTAGCATGATCAATACTGATTTTTAGCTTTCTGTAATTATAGTACTTGTAGATATGCGTATAACATTGCTGGTACATGTAGTTGTTGTCTGAGATCGACCCAAATTTGAGAATGAGGTCGTCTGCCGTCATTATCAGCTCGGTAATATGGAAAGTATATATAACAAGTATTGCTTGGAGCATACTTTTGTCAGACGTGCTTCTATAAAGGGAGGTTTCTTCAATAATTGCAATTACTATGAAGTAATTAAATTTGGAGGGATGAAAATTAACATGCACAAATTATTATCTATTTATGTTATTTTGAAGAATATTAATTCCTATACATCTTTGGTTTAATTAATTTAATATTTTTAATGTTTTGAACATTTTATGAAAGAAGTTATGAATAAGTCTGTATAAACATTAATGTAAAGCAATACTATTCACTAGTTGCATGGTTTGCCATTTGTGGGGAGAGCCTCGATTTGACAGTCAATTAAACTAGTATGTTACATAACGATGTATTCAGTTCATGTAAGGTCAGTGGTTTTTGAAAGAGGAAATTTTGCAAGGCTCTCCCCAAAATGGCGAAACCGTGCAATAGGCTAATAGGATCTTGCCAACAGGCCGCCCCCTACCACTCATGACTTTTGTTTTTCTGACTGATTTGGTTTGTTTTTGGTAGGTATATTGATACCCGCCAAACAACTTGGCCTAAATTTGTATACTTTTTTCTATTATGGTCATTTGTTGAATTAAATTTAAGGATCCAAATTTAATTCCACATATATTGTATGGGTAGACATTTCAGGTGATTTTTAAATTATTATTCAAATTCTTCTAAGGAATCCGAAACCCTTTGAATTTTTCAAATCCGACCTTCCGTTGCAAAGTTATGGTTATGAAGGTTTTTGTATCGCTATTTTAACAAATTTCGGAGAATGAAGGTAATGAAGATAAATCCTCTACTTTCTTTATTTTTGACTGCCGACTTCACGGTACCAATAATAGATACACCGCTAGTCAATATTTTAATTGTCTGAATGGATATTACATACTCACTACACCAAAAGTTATTTTGCACCCACACATGTGTGGGGTATTTAAAGATGATTAGTTTTGCTTTGGAGAAATGATGCATTCAATGTCAATGTATATGACAAATTTATTGTTAACTTTGCTTGCTTAATCAACATAATTTGACTTAAGAGAATGATGAATCGGTAATGTAGACCCACACGTAGCAGTTTATGACAAATTTGAATGACATTTTTTTGAATTTGAATGAAAAAAAACCATGAAATTGATTTACTGTATACGGCAAATTTGAATGAACGTACGAAAATGAAACAGCAATGAAGAATTTAGCTGACCTAATGCTAAAATTGTTTGCCCATTGACGATTCTGACCAAATCGTTGACGGAATTGAGTTTTACATATATACGACAAATTTGAATGAACCGACGAAAGTGATAACAAAATTCAAGCAATAATTGTGCGAATTTGCTTGGGAAAACCTTTATTTATTTTACCATATTAAGACAGGTAGCCTGTTCAACCAGGATTGATTTACATTTCATCAATCGAAGACATGGTTTTCAAGTTGTCTCATCTACATTTTCATGTCATGATGTACTAAATGATGTGAGAACACATGCTTACTGCATGTGTCTAAGGTATTAATTACCATCAGTGGCGTAGCCAGGTTTTTGAAAGTGGAGGGGCAACAATATGAAAATGAACCGACAGAATTGGATTGACCATGCGAGCGGAACGAACGAATTTTGCGGAGCGAATAACGGGTGGGGCCCAGAGACCCGCCTTAGGAAGCTCCAGGTTTTTAGCTATTTAACACACTGCAGGAAGCTTAACTGAAACATTTTTGGATTTATGTAGTTATAATGGTGCCAAAATGCTGTGAAAATCATCTATATGAGGTAATTTTGGAGAAACCGACATTGGCAGGCGGCCTACGGCCACTTGGACCGATGGATTTTTATGCGGTGTCCGGTGCGGTCCGGTCGGCTCAAGTTGACCGATGGGCGCTTTTTTAACCGACGGACGGTCAGTAATGGGGGGGGCCACGGCCCCCCCGGCCCCCCCTCTAGCTACGCCACTGATTACCATGCATTTTTCAATGGTTTTTTCAGTTTAAAGTAGTGTAAGGACAGCAGGACATTAAACTTGTTTGATTAATCTGAGATGGAAATGTAATATATAGCGTCAAAGATTTGAGATTGGCTGGCATGACCTACATTTGGTGTCTTATTGCCAGTTGATGGTGTTCTTGAGTAGGATTTTATTCCCTCTGAGAGTTTGGAGTGCATGTAGATCCATTCAGCATTATAAGATTGGAATGAAGTTATAAGCCAGTTAGCTGATGGCTAATTTAACTGAACTGTAAGTTAGAATGTGTCACAGTGTCTGACAGTTATTGGACAAGTTTGAAACCGCCAAAGATCTGAGAAAGTGCCACTGTCTTGCTATCCTAAGTTCGACTAAGTTTACTTTGAATATCGGTCACAGAAAGTGTCTTGGGCAAGTATTTACTCAAGAGATACTATGATATTGCATACACATATAATAGGCCTATTGAACAAGAGTGGTCTTTTTAATGAAGTATGTGTGTGACTTGATCAACTAGTAATGGCAGACATTTTCCAATACATTTTACAATGGTTTTGTCGGTGTAAAGTATTGTAAGGTTCTCAGGACATTAAACAGCTCTGATTATCTGCGATGGAAACGTAATACTATCAAAGATTTGCGATTGGCTGGGTTGACCTACATTTGGTGTTTAATTTCCAGTTGATGGTGTTCCTGAGTAGCTTTTTATTCCCTCAGAGAGTTTGGAGTGTGTGTAGATCCATTCAACATTAAAAATTGGAATGAAATTATAAGCCAGTTTCGCTGATGGCTAATTTAACTAGAATGTGTCACATAGTCCGACAGTTATTGGACAAGTTTGAAACTGTCAGAGATCTGGGAGAAAATGCCACTTGCCTTGCTATCTTCAGATCGAGGCGAAGGGGCTTTCAATAGAGATATTGTAAAGACTTAGCACTGTAAAAATAGTGTAAGGACAGCAGGACATAAAACTGCTCTGATTAATCTGAGATGGAAACGTAATAGTGTCAAAGATTTAAGATTGTCTGGCGTGACCTATATTTGGTGTCTTATTGCCAGTTGGTGTTGTTCCTGAGTAGGATTTTATTCCCTCAGAGAGTTTGGAGTGTGTCTAGCTCCATTCAACATTAAAAATTGGAATTAAGTTATAAGCCAGTTTCGCTGATGGCTAATTTAACTAGAATGTGTCACAGAGTCTGACATTTATTGGACAAGTTTGAAACTGTCAGAGATCTGAGAAAATTCCACTTGCCTTGCTATCCTCAGATCGAGGCGAAGGGGCTTTCAATAGAGATACTGTAAAGACTTACTACTGTAAAAATAGTGTAAGGACAGCAGGACATATAACTGCTTTGATTAATCTGAGATGGAAACATAATAGTGTTAAAGATTTGCGATTGTCTGGCGTGACTTATATTTGGTGTCCAATTGCCAGTTGATGGTGTTCCTGAAAAGGGTTTTATTCCCTCAGAGAGTTTGGAGTGCATGTAGATCCATTCAACGTTATAAGATTGGAATGAAGCTTATGGCTATTTTAATTGAACTAAGTAAGTTAAATGTGTCACATAGTGTGACACTTATTGGACAAGCTTGAAACCGCCAAAGATCTGAGAAATGTCACTGCTATCCTAAGTTTGACTGAATATTGGTTACAAATAGTGTCTTGGGCAAGTTAATTCACTCAATAGTCTTGCTATCCTAAATATCACTGCTATCCTAAGTTTGACTGAATATTGGGTCACAAATAGTGTCTTGGGCAAGTTAATTCACTCAATAGTAACTATGATATTGCATACACACATTTAGGCCTATTGAACAAGAGTGGCTCTCTAATGAAATATGTTTGTGACTCGATCAACACCGTAACCTATCTATCAATAACTAAAACCAGTCATAGTCGAGTGATCAAGACAACAGGATGTTGTCGAAATATTTCGAGTAAGTGCTTTCTTTACTTCACTGGATTCGTACAAGAACCTTTTAATTATCATGTTTTACAAACAATCCTGATGAATCTGATACAGACCGTAATCTAGTATTAGTAATGGCAGACATTTTCCAATACAGTTTACAATGGTTTTGTCAGTGTAAAGTAGTGTAAGTGCAGCAGGACATTAACTGCTCTGATTAATCTCAGGTAGAAACGTAATAGTGTTAAAGATTTGAGATTGGCTGGTATGACCTACATTTGGTGTCTTATTGCCAGTTGATGGTGTTCCTGAGTAGGGTTTTATTCCCTCAGAGAGTTTGGAGTGTTTGTAGATCCATTCAACATTATAAGTTTGGAATGAAGTTATAAGCCAGTTTTGCTGATGGCTAATTTACATAGAATGTGTCACATAGTCTGACATTTATTGGACAAGTTTGAAAATATCAGAGATCTGGGGAGAAAATGCCACTTGCCTTGCTATCCTCAGATCGAGGCGAAGGGGCTTTCAATAGAGATATTGTAAAGACTTACTACTGTAAAAATAGTGTAAGGACAGCAGGACATTAACTGCTCTGATTAATCTGAGATAGAAACTTAATAGTGTTAAAGATTTGAGATTTGCTGGTGTGACCTATATTTGGTGTCTTATTGTCAGTTGATGGTGTTCTTGAGTAGCATTTTAATCCCTCAGAGAGTTTGGAGTGCATGTAGATCCATTCAACATTTTAAGATCGAAATAAAGTTATAACATAAGCCAGTTTTGCTGATGGCTAATTTAATTGAACTAAGTAAGTTGAATGTGTCACATAGTGTGACAGTTATTAGACAAGTTTGAAACCGCCAAAGATCTGAGAAAATGTCACTGCTATCATTGACTGAATATCGGTCACAAAAAGTGTCTTGGGCACGTTAATTCACTCAATAGTAACTATGATTTGCATACACGCATATATAGGCCTATTGAACAAGAGTGGCTCTTTAATGAAATATGTTTGTGACTCGATCAACACCGTTATCTAGTATTAGTAATGGCAGACATTTTGCAATACAGTTTACAATGGTTTTGTCAGTGTAAAGTAGTGTCAGGACATTAAACTGCTCAGATTAATCTGAGATGGAAACGTAATAGTGTTAAAGATTGGACCCCATTGGAAATAAGTCTGCATAGGTAGCCAGACTTAATGGGTCATCCGTGCACATTTCGGATTTGGTGTTTGATTTTATACTGTATTGTTTTTTGTAAATTTGTACCATTGTATCTCTATTATTATTGTTTATTGTTCTCCGGAATGTGCTGAATAAATAACAAACAAACAAACAAACAAAGATTTGAGATTGGCTGGCATGACCTATATTTGGTGTCTAATTGCCAGTTGATGGTGTTCCTGACTAGCTTTTTATTCCCTCAGAGAGTTTGGAGTGTGTCTAGGTCCATTCAAAATTAAAAGATTGGAATGAAGTTATAAACCAGTTTTGCTGATGGCTTATTAAACTAGAATGTGTCACAGAGTCTGGCAGTTATTGGCAGTTATTAGACAGGTTGGATACTGTCGTAGCAGGTCTTTAGTTAGAAGATGTGAGAATGCCAATTATCTTCATAACACTTGCGGTCCTGAATTGCCATATGGTGGCATTTCATTAGGTGGGTATGCTAAAAAGGTGGTGTTGTTACATTTTGTGGGTTCTCGAACTTAATTTGATGTAAATTCACTATTCCTAGGCCTATTGACTTGTTTTATATTTCATTTGAAAGCTTACACTTTCTGCTATTTGCCTTCATGGATTACATAATTAAGGAGAGACAATGGTTTGAACTTGGCAGTACAAGGGTGGTGGTGCCTAAGGATGCGGTGCCTACGGATGCGGTAGATACCAAAATTGAGACAATATCGCCATTTTGAAAGGTTTGACACTGCTGGAACATTCACAAATGGATTCTGTGACCTCAAATACATACAGATAGTCACCAACATGGCTAAAATTGGGTATATAATTACAGTAATTGGCAAATTTATCATTTTTAGACCTTCCTCCGACTCCCTCCCCCCTCGATCAGTTTTTTGGGCAGCACCTTCTCATTTTTTGTCCGATTTTGACAAATTTGGTGTCAAAATGTTCAGGGGATCAAGCTGCATTAAATAAGAATTAGGACAGAATGATTTGAAACATCACCATTTGCTCCCCTTGTATAGCCCGCCTCTAATTAATTGAAGGTCATCAACACCAAGACCCTAAGGTGTCTGTTTTAAGTTTAATGCATCAAAGTAACTATTAAAGTGTTTAGAACATATCCTGTAAAAATGAACTGTTTACCATTAATCATTCCAATTTATGACTTGATTTAGTGAAAACAGGCAATTTTGAGAAAAACGCGTTTGAAAATTACAGTTTGCATTGCCGTCTATGGAGTAATTAACCATTAATTAGCTCATTATCAATAATAAATCCAAAACGCAACCTTTGTTAGCAAGACATTCCAATCAAGAAATGTACCGGTATTTATTCATAATCAAATATCATTGTCTCATCTTTTCTTTTTCTTCATTGCGTTACATACAATAATACTCAAGTACATATGCAGCGTACAACAATTTTCTTTAGTCAATTTTCATTACTCATAATATTTTATACCCACATATGCTGTAACATTGTAACCGTTGAACTGCAAGATGCGAGATCAACCTAACATTGCTACCAGTTTGGTGCCAGATAATTATTTGGAGATTATATATTGAAAACGCGTTTCCTTTAAACTAGGAGGGCCAACGCGTTCATCTATCTTGCAATTTGCGAAGATGAAAGGTATATACAATACCATTACTCGAGTAAGCCAAATTTGTGACCCGACATTATAACAAATGTCCCAACATTATACAAATGTTTATGCAATTTGCTCAAACCCGACATTATAACAAATGTCCAAACATTATACAAATGTTTACACATACATCCTGGCATTATACAAATGTCCATACATCCTCACCCGCGCTTCTTGCAATTTACTGAGAAGTTTCTCGCACAACTCTTCTTGCAATTTGCGAAGAAGATTCACACACACACATTCTTCCTGCAATCTGCGGGGAAGATACACATACATACTTTAGCAATTGCTTAATGTAATCGCACATGCGACTATGTCACAATAATTTTAAAGTGCACTCGGCAGAAATAATCGTACACACGATTATGTAATTGCACACGCGATTATGTCCAAATAACTTAATCTGGCGGCAGCCCTTTGAAATTAATTAAAATACTCCGATCAAATTCTTACATAACAATATAAAATTTAATCAAATTCTTACATGTAACAATATTAAATTTTCATTTTTTGCCCAAAACCGACATATACAAATGTCCACAAATTATACAAATGTTTAACACCTACATCCAAACATTATACAAATGTTTACACATACATCCTCACCCGCGCTTCTAGCACAAATTCTTACATGTAACAATATTACATTTTTCATTTTTTGCCCATCACTGGGAGGGAGGGTGGGAAATTTTTATTAAAGCATGACTCCCGATACCGGTACACTCTTCTTGAAATCGGAATACAGAGTGATGAATTTCTTTGAAACTCGATCGGAGTTCCCGGAAATCCCGCTCTGTGATTGGATATTGCTAACAAAGCAATGACAAAACAAACCCACGCTGTCGCTATGCAATGCTACCCGGCCGTGAATAAAAGGGGGATTTACTCTGATAATTGCGTTTATTGCTTTTGGTCAATAAACGGTATTATGCCAAAACAAAAGTGATATTTGGCTTAAGAGTTACTTGAATTGAAAGAGATCAATAATATTAACATCATATCAAACAATTGTTTTTTTGACCATTTTGACTATGTAACACATTTTTGACCCACCTCATGAAATGCCACCATATAGGGAATAGGTGTATAGCCCATACTGTCACTGAATTAATATGTGGACCGCCGCGGCAAAAGGGTGCAGTTGTTGGCTCGTACATGTTGCTCCTTGTAGCATATCTGATGTATGCTATTTGTATGCATCAGATATGCTACAATGAGCAACATGTAGGAGCCGACAACTGCACCCTTTTGCCCCGGCGGGACACATATGCACTCTATACAAATTGGAATGCCTGAGCGTTCGCTTGTAAGCTCCTTAGGAAACGCTCTTGCCTTGTATTGGATCGAAAGAGTAAATTTCATTTTAAGACAGAAGCAGATTAGAGGTGCTGAGAGACAAGAGTTTTAATCTTTTTTTCATTCAGTTTTTTTCTTTTCAAGGGCTTGTTGATAAGGCTTTTTCTTTCATTGCCATAACTCTTGCTTTTGAGGTTTGTGATAGATTTGTTTTTACGTAATATTTTATGATAAAAGGAAAAATATGATGTATTTATAGAGGATAGCATCAACAGTGCTTGCCACATGGATCCTCTGTAAACTTGTTTGCCAGTTTTACATGCTGGAGGAAACCTGATGTGCCTGGAGGAAACTGTGCAGAGCAAGTTCTGACTGGCAACCAATTGTACATGTAGCAGGGTGAATCCAAAGTAACGTTTGTGACCAAAAAAGTGAAAATTTATACTTTTCCTGACATGTTAGCAAATTTTGTATAAGGCTTTTAACAGATGATAGGTAACATATTTACAAATAATTTCACAAAGTTGTAGGGAATTCTATCGTCAGGTTTTCTTTTAATGCATTATTTTGTTTGGGAACGTTTGGTAACGTTTGTGACATTTTTGAGTTTAAACATGTGCTCATTCATGCACGGATGGAAACACTTCACAATTTCTATTTGGGAAATACGTCTCACACACCATAATGATAAACGTATGAGTAAAAAACCTGCTTTAAAAAAGCTGATTTTTTTGCTTGAAGTCAAAAAAAGTTTCATTTTCCGTGGAATGAGCTAGCATCAGGACAGGGCATCGAACCCAGGACTCATTGATGCAAAATGAGGGAAGTGTCATTGTACAAATGCTTCCCCATAACTGTCATTATAAATATCTTTATTAATGAAAATACATTATTGGAACAAATATCCATAAACAGGCACATAGCTTTTCGGGATCATAAACCAGGATTTTAGGTTGTATCCCAATCTGTACAAATAAGCAGCATGGGTGACTCACATTTCTCAAAATTCTGCGAAGTAGGATAAACACATATTAAACAGCACCAGACAGAATGCAGGTTCAAAATCAGAACTACATTTTTGAAAATGATACTTGCTAATTGAATTGTAATTTCACCTGTTCATCCTTAGGCAAATTCATTGATGTTTTACGAGAGTGATTACGGCATGGAAATCGTTTGACAAGCATACTGCCAATCAGGGCCGATTGACAAATCAAACAAACTGAATTATCAATATAGACTAAAACAATCTTTTCTAAACCTGGTGATTAAGTTAGTAGCAGTAGCAACTTACTGATATACATTATTTATGTAGGATAAGTTTGTGAAGCAAATTTGCATACTATGATAATATGATTATCAATAATTTCCATGGAAGAGAATTCAGTGTCACTATCAACTTTTTAATCTGACATCTTTGAACTTGCTCATCATTTGAAGACATGTCATTTTTGATAAATCAGTCAAGATATCTTGAAATAAACATGGAAGATGCTTGGTAGTCTGAAAGGTATCATTGACCCTTTCAATCGTTTTGAACATGAGATACAATTCAATTTACAAGTCACATTTGATATATGTGGGAGAAATGTCAAACTTGTCACATTGAATCATGTAGGTCTAAACAGGGAATGAAATGGGAAAGTTTCGCTTGAGTTCAACACTGAGTTGAAATTACAGTAAGACAATAATAACTGCGCACCATCTTTTTTGAGGTCATTGTTTAAAATCGGAGGTGTTTGTTTTGGGCCAAGGTACTTTTCTGAGGGAGCGTAGCTCCCGATGAAAAGTAACGAGGCACAAAACAAACACCGACAATTTTAAACAATGACCGAATTAAAAGATGATGCAAAGTTATTATTGTCATTAATAACCGTCTTTCGACATTTTATTGCCTTTTATGCGTGATTTTATAAAGAAATACTTTATTAAACTTCTTTCTTTCTTAAAGGTCAACTTATCCCTATAAGATAATTTCGATCAGTCCAAACATGACGATCATTGCGTAATATGATAAACGCGCGTATGTGAGGTGCATGCGCGCGCTTGATTGGCGTTTTATGAGAAAACGCATTCAGCGCTAATGACATCACATACGCAGGTCATTATAAGAAGTCATTGTTACCTGATAATGACTGCGCAGTTGTTTGCGTAAAAGAAGAAATATTCTTATAGATTGGATCGCGCTATTACGCAGGATATTAATTATATTTGGTATTCTTAAAGCAATACTGTAAGATAAGATTTGGGCTCTATACGTTGATGTGTGACTGAGCCACTAAATTGTGACCCGTCATATCTAAAGGTATGTACCTTAAGGGTCACAAAAATCTTGCTTTTGGTTCGTGAATGTTTGGTTGCAAAGTTACATCCAAATTGGTAAAAGGCATCGAACTGATTCAGAAAACTGTAGTTCTGGGAAAATCAAGTTTAAAGTTTATGTATTGAGTCAAATTTGAATGGAGAGAAGATCTGTATCTTGGTTTTAACACATTATTCTTATATTTTTGATGTTGGAACCTGATTAATATGATACACTTTACTCTCTATACCAACATTTTGGAACTCACTACCATATGAACTTCGTTCAGCTTCATCGCTACACAGCACAGTTTCAAGAAGGGGCTCAAAACACATCTTTTTCCAATATAATCGCACTGCATGTTTCAGTTTGCAGCTTTTCATGTTTTCAACATTCTTTCATTTGTTCCATCATGGTGCGCCGTGGTCTATATGAAATGGCGCCTAATAAATGCCCATAATGTATGTATGTATGTATGTAAAGGTAACGCTTCTGATTAAATTAGAAATTTGACCTTGGACCTGATATCTGACAATTCTTAGCTTCAATGGCCTGTATCTCATAATTTACTATACCTATACCAAATTATAGTTCTTTTTGAGCTACCAAATATTTTGTGTAACACGTCTTTGTTATCTTATAATCTAGTAATATAATTCCAATGCATCTTCTAATCAATAACGGATAATTGGTGTTGTAAATCGCCAAACATTTTCACCAAATACTCCTCAATGTGGTAGTATTGATTTTTCATCACCAATCCTCCGTTTTCAATAGAAAAATACATTGGAACTATCAGATTATAAGATAACAAAGACTTGTTGCACCAAATATTTGGTAGCTTATAAAAACTATAGTTTGACCCTTATGATATGTTGGGTCACATATTTGTAAATTATATGGGGTGTTGTCAAGATGGGAAGTTTATTCTCAAAAAATGCCTAAAAATTGGTGTTTTTTTGGGCTCAGGATTTCTTCAAATATGTGGCTAACGGCACAGAAAGTAGAAGAGCTGCCGAGTACCTCTGTCATTCTATTGTGCTCTCTACTTCCACATCAATACATACACTCCCGGTCAAACGTGTTTGCGCACAAAACCTTTAACTAGCCATATCTCGAGAACCGTTCATAATTTGCGTCATATTTTTTCGGATTTATATTTTACGTATATAGATCTAAAGAACTCAACAGGAATTGCATTTACCGCATTTGACAATATGCCATGCTAAATATACTGTATACTTTCTTCCGCACATTCAAAAAAACTTATGACCTGAAAATGTTCTTTACGGTTACACGGTAATAACGAGCACTGAACTAATAAACTGCATGGGTATATAGCAAAAATTGCATGTGGTGTATTTGTATATGGTCCAGGAAATCTGCCATTTTTATGGTTATGGAAGATCTAATATCAGAGGAAACATAGATTATATATACATTGGATACATTAGGCACCTATAAAAAACATGACTTTTTTCAGAGTCTTAGTTGTTTGATATAATAATTAAGTTTTTGCCCGTATAAGCATGCGCAAACACTTTTGACCGGGAGTGTACATAATGCAATTTGCCAGTAGAGCCAACAGAGGATGATGGAATCTCGGACACACAACTTAATTTGCCCACCAGCAGGGCACCATCAAATAGTCCCAGGTAGTTTGTAATAATTCCAGGTGTCCCAAAAAATGGTTGGATGTAGAAAAATGACCATGCACAAAAACTCTAATAGTTGGAGAAATGAAACTTTGCACAAATTATATTACAACCGTCTTCTAGATACTCGTAAAATGTTGATATCACAGCATGATTAGTTTTTGAGTTATCAATAAAGGTAGATATCTATGTCAGAAATGCATTTATTCAAAATCCAACAATGTAATACACATAAACATTTGTGATATTTTAACTCTTTCACTCCGGAATAAAATTTTCACCATCCGCCCTATTTCACCGGAAAGCCGCTCTGAGCGGCTCACAGAGATCTAACTTTATGATAGCATACGATAATTGTAGTGCACCAGGGTTTTTCTCTTTGCTAATAAAAATGAAAGCGCTAGATAGCTCTTTGTTTCAACTGTTTGCTGGCAAAATTTCGACCAATTTGAACATGTAGATTATTTTTAGAGCTATTTGAAAAAAAGATGTCAAACATGAAATTCCGGCAAATCGTGCATGATTTTGCGAGCCGCTCACAGCGGCTTGCCGGAGTGAAAGCGTTAATGTACAATCTTTTTTCTAACTGATTGTGTAGAATCAGACTTTATATTGAACCAATTTGGTACAATTTTCAATGAATAATATCTGAACTCTCTTCCAGTATATCTATTATGAAAATTAGGAATACCTGCATTCCATGCATTCAAGAATGAGTCGTTTATATTGAACCTGTCAATCAAATTACATAACAACTTATCAGATTTTCATGATTTTGGTATCAGTGGAAAGCAGAGACTTTACCCTATACTATGGTATAAAGCAACCTAATTTCAAGTTCACATGGACTGAACGAGTGTTTAAATAACATCAAACTAACATGCATACAACTTTGTTGAATTTGAAAAAATATGTTTTTGACATAGGTATCTATCTTTGTTACTAACTCAAAAATATAATAATGCTATGATACTTAAATTTTGCAAACATCTTGCAGAGATAAGTTCGCAAAGTTTGAATTCTCCAACTACTATAGTTTTTACAAATGATCATTTTCTACATGTAAGTTGTAACCATTTTGGAAGACACCTAGTACATAACCTAACCAAATTATTACTGATAATGACAAGAATGTTTTCACATCATGATATGATATAAATCAACAGTTACAGCCGAATTTGATGTTTTGTTTTCATCACAAACTACTCCACCTGAAGCTAACATCGGCAAAAATGGTCTGCGTATTTTTTGCCGGAGTTACATTCACACAGCAGCGTATATCAAGTCTGGACAACTAATAACTGTGATGAGTTTAACACTGAGACTTACACAAATTTGAGGGAAAATTCTACATTATTGCTTCCCAGGCAGGATGTCAGAAATTAGTGATTAACATTACTAATAAGTATGAAGCCATGCAGGAACTTTACTAACTTCACATGTTTTAAGGAGAACTAACCTTAATACTGTAGGATTAAGCCTTTCCTATACCAAAAGCTTCTAAGAGACTTATTTTATTTTACTTTGGATCAGAACAAATTTAAGAATAATCCGATAAATCTAAGGAAATGTGGGATAATCTCCAACCTTTCAATTCAGTCCTGTAAGTACAAAAAATTAGAATTTTCTAACAAATTAATTATATCACAACAAAGGGAAAGTAATTCTTGACCTACACTCCAGGTTTTGTTACCACAACATTAGTAGCTCTAACGTTATGACCAATGATGGAATGGATTTGAGAACTGTGTAATAGTGTAGGGTACTGCCATAAAGTATTATTTAATATCGACAAAAAGCAGCGGCTCACTAGTCCGACAATATGCTAGTCCCAAGGCTCTCTAGTCCAAACTAAACACATTATTCAATGGGGAAAATATAACCTTGAAAAAAACCCATCTCGTTAGTCTGAAGGTTTGCTTGTCCGAATATGAAAATAGGCTTGTCAGTCCAATTTTTAAAAACAGCTCGCTAGTCTGAAAATTTTTGTTGGCCTATAGTCATGATGCAGTTTTATTTGATTGCTTTTCGTATCAACCTTGGCCAGCCATTAGTAGCAAATCAAATTCGAACATATTGGATGTAATATTGGTGAGTGTTTTCATTATGTCTTTGGCTTGTATCATGTTAAGATTATTTAATAACAGCAATTTACAAGAAAAACTTCCTGATCAGCATTATTGATGTACTAATAGCCATACAGTCATTTCGCATGCAGTCATTTCCCAAACAACAATATTGATATACTAATGGCCATTTAGTCATCTCGCCAGCTCTCTGTATTACGGAGGAAATAAAGCGTAAATGATTATTCCAAATGAAGTATGCATGCGGGTGATTACGATTGTCACGGTGCGAAGGCTCATGCACGATTAAAAAATGTTGCTATTAGTTGTGGGATGTATTGAAATGCCCGAGGATAAGTTCAAGAACATGGTGTAATTCAAAGTTCCGTAGAGGATGCACGATCGGTAGTAATTCTTGAGTATTACTCAGATTAATGTATTGACGGTGCAAATTTAGGAATGGTCGACTCTAGTCATGCTTTCAGTTGATCATAATTATGAATGTATTATTTATTTTTATCACTTTGATTTAGAAATGAATGAGTTAGTTTTAATTATTCAAAATAAAGTGCGTGGATGAAATATTGTTTTGATTATTATGTTTTCTAATCCCAGCTACATTAGATATTTTTATTTAAATGGCAAATACTCAATAACACACACACAATTTGTAAAGATTTTATGAAATTTTAGTGCACATTCTAAGTGTCATCCTTAATTTTAGGGTTAAGGTTTAGTCTTAAGGTTGGAGTAAGATTAAGTTTGATCAATTTTCCTGACTTGTGATGAATTTCCATATGTATAGCTTTTGTTTTTATTTTGTTGCACTTTGCTTATACACCAAGAATTCTCAGTAGCCAAAAATATAATTTGATCATTAAAATGGAATATTTATTTCAAAAATATTATTGACATGAGTTTGCCCCCAAATTTGGTTTTATTCTAAAAAATGCACTATCCGTTTTTCTTGAATGAAAATTAATCCAACAAAGTAATATACATAAACGTTTGTGATATTTTAATGTACAATATTTTTTTCTTACTGATTGTGTAGAATCAGACTTTATATTAAACCAATTTGGTACAATTTTCAATGAATGATATTTGAACTCTCTTCCAGTATATCTATTATGCAAATTAGGAATACCTGCATTCCAAAATGAGTCGTTTATATTGAACCTGTCAATCAAATTACATAACAACTTATCAGATTTTCATGAGTTTGGTATAAGTGGAAAGCTTTGACCTTATTACCCTATACTATGTTATAAAGCAACCCAATTTCAAGTTCACATGGACTGAACGAGTGTTTGAATAACATCAAACAAACATGCATACAACTTTGTTGAATTTGAAAAAATATGTTTCTGACATATTAATAACTCAAAAAATAACAATGCTATGATACTTAAATTTTGCAAACATCTGGCAGAGATAAGTTCGCAAAGTTTGAATTTTCAAAATTTTACATTTTACAAATGATCATTTCCTACATGTAAGTTGTAACCATTTTGGAAGACACCTAGTACATAACCTAACCAAATTATTACTGATAATAACAAGAATGTTTTCACATCATGATATGATATAAATCAACAGTTACAGCCGAATTTGATGTTTTGTTTACATCACAAACTACTCCACCTGAAGCTAACATCGGCAAAAATGGTCTGCGTATTTTTTGCCGGTGCTACTTTCACACAGCAGCGTATATCAAGTCTGGACAACTAATAACTGCAATGAGTTTAACACTGGGGCTTACACAAATTTGAGGGAAAATTCTACATTATTGTTTCCCAGGCAGGCTGTCAGAAATTAGTGATTAACATTACTAATAAGTGAATATGAAGCTATGAAGGAACTTAACATGGTTTAAGGAGAGCTAACCTTAATGCTGTAGGATTAAGCCTTTCCTATACCAAAAGCTTGCAAGAGACATATTTTATTTTACTATGGATCAAAACAAATTTAAGAATAATCTGATTAATCTAAGCAAATGTGAGATTATCTCCAACCTTTCAATTTAGGCCTGTAAGTACAAAAATGAGACTTTTTAAACAAGTTAATGATATCACAACAAAGGGAAAGTAATTCTTGACCTATACTCCAGGTTTTAATACCACAACATCTATAGCTCTAAAGTTATGGCCAATGAAGGAATGGATTTGAGAACTGGGTAATCCTAAATATAGGGTACTGTCATATGAGACAAAAAGTTGTTATGTTTTAGTTATTCATTGCTAGGGACGTGATAATCAATTTTGTGCTATCAGAGTTTTAATGTTAAAGGGATTTCACTGTAATCTTATCAGATATAATGATACCTATAGGCCAAACAATACATTTTTGGACAATGGAAACAAAAGTGCAGGCTGAGGGTTACATTTACAAGTAATGGAGCCCTGCATCCTGGATTGTTGTTTACTCTGTCCAATAACATTTGTGTTGGCTTATAGTCATGATGCAGTTTTATTTGATTGCTTTTCGTATCAACCTTGGCCAGTCATTAGTATACAAATATTTAATGCCTGTGAGTGCAATAGTACAAAATATATCATGAGGTCAAATTTGGACTTTTCTATTTCACGAGGCGTAGCCGAGTGAAATGGATCAGTCCAATTTGACCGAATGATATATTTTGTACTATTGCACGTGCATAGGCATTCAATATTTGTTTTATATCATGATATCACAGAGGTTTGTTTTATGCCGTGCAATAGAACAAACTATTGCACGGCTCAAATCACTGTAATCATGATATAATAGCAAATCAAATTCGAACATATTGGATGTAATATTGGTGAGTGTTTTCATTAATGCCTTTGGCTTGTATCGTGTTAAGATTATTGAATAACAGCAATTTACAAGAAAAACTTCCTGATCGGCATTATTGATGTACTAATAGCCATGCAGTCATTTCACATGCAGTCATTTCCCAAACAACAATATTGATATACTAATGGCCATTCAGTCATCTCGCCAGCTCTCTGTATTACGGAGGAAATAAAGCGTAAATGATTATGCCAAATGAAGTATGCATGCGGGTGATTACGATTGTCACGGTGCGAAGGCTCATGCACGATTAAAAAATGTGGCTATTAGTTGTGGGATGTATTGAAATGCCTGAGGATAAGTTCAAGAACATGGTGTAATTCAGAGTTCCGCAGAGGAGGCACGATCGGTAGCGATTCTTGAGTATTACTTAGATTAATGTATTGACTGTGCAAATTTAGGAGTGGTCTACTCTTAGGCATGCTTTCAGTTGATCATAATTATGAATGTATTATTTATTCTTATCACTTTGATTTAGAAATGAATGAGTTAGTGTTAATTGTTCAAAATAAAGTGGGTGGATAAAATATTGTTTTGATTATTATGTTCTCTAATCCTAGCTACATAAGATATTTTTATTTGAATGGCAAATTCTCAATAATACACACATATGATTTCTAAAGATTTTATGAAATTTTAGTGCACATTCTAAGTGTCATCCTTAATTTGAGGGTTAGAGTAAGATGTAAGTTGTATCAATTTTCCTGACTTGTGATGAACTTCCATAGGTATAGCTTTTGTTTTTATTTATTAAAATACACCAAGCATTCTTTATGTAGCCAAAAATATATAATTTGATCATTAAAACGGAATATTTATTTCAAAAATATTATTGACATGAGTTGCCCCCAAATTGGTTGTATACTATAAACGCACTATCTGTTTTTTCTTGAATGAAAATTGCAACTCCTCAAAGTTTCACCTTAAAAACACAATTTTCACAGATTTCATCTAAGCCTATTTCCCCTATAACTTGAGTCAATCAATTTCCATTTCTTCCGGTTCTTTATTTTGTCACATCCAATCTGTCTGCTCATCATTGCCTGTAACAAATACCCTTCTTTCACAGGCATCTACAGTGTCTGTAGGACATATTCATCTCAAAATGTTTCAATCAATTCTCTGTTTACATGTCTCCTAAACAATTTTCTGTTCGTTATTTGACTAATGCCCCTTTCTCATTTTACGTGCCTTTTTTGTCGATGAGTCTTTGAAATCGTCTTCTCCAAAACATCAATTATTTGAATAGATTATACTAGATTTTTGTGTTTTACAAAGTAATAAAACACAGAAAGTTAAGATATTGCACGGTACTTGAGTTGGTTTCAGAAAATCCATCATAGCTTATAACCAGTGTTTTAACCCTAAAAGAGACAGGCTGGGCGGATCCCCCCCCCCCCCAGCTTAAGATTTTGGAAATGCATCAAGTGTGTGTGGTACCAATGGATAGCTATGACTCTCCTGAGTCCATTGGTACCAAAAACATTCAAAACATACCTCATATGATGCCACCTAGATGTCATATCAAGAATGCAAAAAATCACAAAAAATTGACAAAAATCATGGTTTTTCACTATTTTTTTCAAGCAAAAGTTGGATTTTTAAACAGTGATGTGTGTCAAACTATGCTTACACATTTTCTTACTAAAAAAAAAACTAAACTAAACAAAGGAGATAAAACATATTGGAAGTGTATCCTGAAAGACAAAAAACACGATTTGTATGTAATTTCAATGGAAAATCAGGTTTTCGTTGTACCCACCACGCTATTACGCAACGCCGCATCATAACCCTAGGTCCAATTTTTACAAAAATGGTCTTAAATCGAGCACAAGGCTTGAAGGGAAAAAGTAAAGAAGTCTTAGCACGAAAAAATAACAACCGGCGGAAATATAACAAAAACAATTGAGTGGGTGGCGGTTTCAGCCCCCCCCCACCGGGTCTTTTAGGGTTAAGTGATTCATCAGTTGATTATGCTGAATTCTGCAGCATTTTCAGTTCAGAACAACATAATTATGGTATGCTTGCAAAATCGGCGGATGGTCTGTGATCAAAATAGTTGTTGCGGCAAAGCAAGACGGACCAGACTGTATTAGGATATTTTCTTTACTTGTAAACCATAAATTTATGATTGTCTCCTGGAAGCAAATAACAGCACAGACATGTCAAAGTTGGTGTTGGTCATGCTTTGGCTAACCGAGATTTATTCTCTACTTTCATCATAGCCATATACAATATAAATTAATTTTTTCGGCAATGTATGATAAGACTTTTTTGTACTCTCCAGACAGCACGGACTGAAGAAAGACTCCCAGACAGTCCAGTCTAGGATTCTAGCTTTGTAGTACATTCAGAGATCAAACCTTTATATTTATCAAT
>JXSR01S006014.1:32189-48801 GCA_000969725.1 Ophiothrix spiculata
TTGATTTAATAATTCAGGAAGCAGAACAGATAATCCAATAAGTGAATTTAACACAGTCTCAGACAAGGATACTATAATAGGCCCGGGGGGGGGGGGGCTACTTAGTACCAAAGGGGTTATGGGGACGTGCTGCAAATTCGGGTAGCAAAATCAGGGTTTCTGGTATTCCAATCGGTCCTTTTTCTTCGTAAAATGAGGTATTTTGATGGGGTTTCTTTCGCAAATTTGGACATTTATTCTCAAAATATTAGAAAGTTGCAAAAATAGAGCAAATTTGGACAGAAAAAGTGAGATTTTTGATTAAATTTGGCTCAGAATTTAGAAAATTTGGTATATGGATGAGTCAATTTTTCTTTAAAATTGGTATTTGGATGGGTGGCTTTCCCAATTTCCCTGAGAGGCACGTCCCTACCCAAACCAAATTTGAGTAGCCCCCCCCCCCCGGATAATAGGCCTATAAACATCATAATGAATAAACACAAAAGTTAAAAGCTAATAAAACATGTTATATAATAGGCCTTTTATAATTATATAACATGATGAATGAACGAAAATCACATCGATATCAATCAATGGTTTTCTTAGTATTGGACTCACTGAATTAATTAATTTTGGACCCCGCTTATTAACCCAAATGAGAATAAGCACAGAGAATAAGTATGATAAGGAAAAATCTCAACGTTTATGTATTCTACAAACTGATCTGCGTAACTTTATTCATTATGTCGCCATTCTTTTAATGATTCAATTTGGTTCTAGCATGTCATTTGTGGATTCGCCCCCAAGTTATTCATGGTGTTCCCCTTGATCAATATGTTTTTGTTTTTGTTGTAGTTGGTGCCTTGTGCAAAAGATGATAAAAAGTTGATAAGATTTTATGCAATGTTATATAATAGTCCTATTATAAACATCATGATGAACATAATAAATAACAGCGATCTCAATGCCTGCATTTTGTGTCCGCATAAACCATCTCAAAGAAAGAAAAAATCTCGAGGTCGTAATTCTGCAGCCTGGTCTGCGTAATTTCTTCATGTAATGTCGTCATTATTCCTTCAAATGACCTCGCCCAATTTGTCATCAATGCTTTGTGTAGTTCGGAAGATATGCAAGCGATCCTCATACAGGCCACTCGACTCGTGATTATCATTGATAAACTAAATAGTCTCGTACCCAGGTACGTACGCACGGTACGGACAAAAGATTAGTCCCGAGTTTAGTCAACGTGTCAATTTGGAAAAGAGTGTCGAATTGAGATGTGTAAGAAACTATTTGTGCACGCAGAAAGTAATAAGTTCACACGGGGAAAGTTTCCATGAAATAATGACTGCAGTTATTTCGTGGAAACTTTTACGTGTGTAAAGAACTGCACACGGGGATATCCGGGGGAAACTGACAGGAAATGGGACCCGTAAAATGGGTGATATTATCTCCTCATACACTTATGTCCAGCCCTATGGATCATGGAGCTATGATCAGATCTTTCCTTGGTCCTTGTATACACTAAGTTAAAGTACAGCTTTAACGGTTAACCCAAGTTCAGCTCATATGATATAATTAACCTAGGGAAGGGGCCTAGGGCCACACAAAACTTCAAGTTAAGCGTCATGTACCACCAAAAGACACCGTTTTTCGCTCGCTCTCAACCGAAAGACCCCTTATTTCTAAGTTGAACTCACGTCATTCATTCATTCATTCATTCATTCATTCATTCATTCATTGTGTCACCATCTAAGCATATTTTTGACTTTTCATCAGCTTTTCATCTTTTTTAGCCGTTTATCTTTCGTATCAAGGACCACATGGGTTCATTGGTACTTTTTTGCATACGGTATCGCAGTATCGCTGACTAAAACAAAAACAAAAGCCAGATCACAATAATATTGTTCCATAAGGCGACGAAAAAACCCTGTTTTACAGGCCCAACCGATCCTAAAATAATGATTTTGAAGAATTTTTTTTTAGTTTAAAAAATCAAAATCATGTATAATCAGCCATTTTTTGGCCAATCAATTTGGTCAATTTTTTATTTATTTATAAAAATGTTTCAGTTTGTTTTTTTCGTCGCCTAATGGGGATCTGTGTATTTGAGTGAAATATTTTCCTACAGCATAGCATTTAAGAATTCGTTTTATGTCATCAACAAGTTTATCTCAGTGCAAAATATAAATTTCTTTTGCAATTTATGATAAAACTTTGCATGATATTTGACCCCGTATTGGGTATTGAAAATGTCGTAATTTAGAGTTATACATTACAAATACAATTTGATAAAAATATTGGATCCAGATCCATCTCAAGTTTTAAGAAATTATTTATTTATTTGGTTTGTTTGTTTATTTATTTATTTTATCATTGATTGATTGGCTGGCTTATCTATTATTTATTTGCTTATTTAGTTATTTATTGTAGCATCATCGGATAATGTTCTTTACATATCTTGCATGTTTTGCCGATAATACTTTGATTTTTTTTTTGCAAGATGGACGTAATATCTTTTTTTTATTTGAAGGTAGGCCTACAAAATTGCAAACAGCAAAAACAGTTACGTGTGATAAATGTTGGAAACAGCGGAAACAGGAATGTGTGGTAAATTTGCACACGACTCCTAAAATGTCGCAGATTATATAAACATGAAAGGTTCATTCACGCGAAGCAAAAGAACCGCTCATACAGACGATTACAGTTGTGTCTTCATATTTGCGCAAAAGCGATCAAGAAATCCTACCTCATCATGCCTGATAAATGCAAGTGCCTTACTGGTAAGTTCAATTTACAATTCAGTTCGGGAAAGGTCATAATTCCTTTACTGTAAATGAATTCATTTACCGTAAAGGAATGCATTTACTGTTCAGTAAATGAATTCATTTACCGTAAGGGAATCCATTTACTGTTCAGTAAATGAATTCATTTGAATCAGTTTATGCAGCAATCTGTGGATCATTTTAAAACATTTTCTTGTTGAATGGTCATATTCTACAAATTTAGCTTTTAAATTTTGAATTCTACCTTTCAATTTCTTTGCATATTTTTCTAAAACACTGAAAAATTTGGAACATAATTCAAAATTTCGCAACTTAAAGGGGCATTGGACAAAATTTCGAAATTTTATTTGAGGATAATTTACACTTCACATGCTAGACAATAACACTTAATTAATAAATATCGGGAACATTTTGATCAAAACCTTGAGAAAGTCAAAAAAAAATTATTTTGTTTTTTGATCTTGGGTATGAGGCTATTCTCTAAACGTATTTATTGAAACTATATATAAAGAACGAGCCAAAGATTCGTTTGTAAAACATTCCGTTCACATCATAGATTGCAGATAAATCAAAAGAAGTTTGAAGTTTGCATTATATCGCCTAAAAAGGCAAATTTTAAAAATTCAACTATAGAGGGCAGTATTTATCGTTATCGACAACGATAATTAGAAATAAAAGAATATCTAAACATTTTGATATAAAGGGTTTGAATTTGACTTCATGAAAATAAAACGTTGTTTGCACCCCTGGGTTTACACTACATTTAAATAATTGATTGTACACTGTAAAACATTACCTGTAAATTTAACAGAATTTAATGATTTTCAGGTTTTTGTGAACTAACTTTTCTCTTCAAATAAGAAGAGGTGCTACGAGGAATTTCGAATCAAGAATACCGTAAAAATAATCTATACCAAAACGCCTTCTATTGTATCTTTTTGTGATTTTCATTTCATACTTGTGCTAAGTGTTGTACATATTCAGTCTTGGCTATTTAACAGCTCCATATCTAAATGTAATTATGTTAACCCTATTTCACACAAGATTTCACTGCTCTTCAAGATTGTTTAAATTTTGCTAAATCGTATCGGCATTAATATATATTTTACAGAAGTTCTTTTTTCAATTCTCTGTCTCTTGCACGACTGTGGAATGAATTTTTTTCTGATGTTAAAGAGTACCATGTTCGTTCTATATTCAATTCTGAATGTATATATAGGTCATTTTTTTATAGAATTGTACAGTTGATTCAATTTTCGTCCCCTCATATAGGGTTCAAAATTTGTTTCAAAAATGCTCCTTTTTAAATGTGTATGATAGGTGAGCAATTTGGTGTTTTGGGTTTCATTAAACCCTTTCATTTTTCCTAAATCATTTGCATTTTGTGATTGTTATTTGTTTTATTAAAATTCATGTAAATGAAGTTTTATCTTTGTTTTTATAACAACATATGTAAATTGCTTTAAATGTATGTAAATTGCAAGTGATTTGAATAAATATTATAACATTGAATTGATATTTTGAGAGAAAGGTATATGGTATGAAATAACTTGCCAGTAAAATTGCACGAAATGTCACACGCAATTCCGAAAATTCAATTTCATTATATTGACACAATAAATGTGCAACAAGGGTTTTTAAGAATATTTTTCCACTAATTGTTATTCATGTTAAACATCAAGTACTCGGTCGATTCAATATTTCAACGTACAATTTTAAATGAAAGGCAAATCTCGCCACCTCACGACACACTGCTAGGTTTTGTATGGCCTTTTATTGGGGGGAACGCCCACTTACGATATGTAGAGTGGTGTGGTATATTCTTAATTGGTATTCAGTACGCTAGTTCAAATCCATAGTTAACGAATTGTTTAATCTTAAACAAAAGTCGCTTTTTTTAACTAATTCTACTCACGTTGACGCTGATACCCTAAGTTATGGTGTGATTGCCATGCAAACTGCGGTCAACAGAATGTGACCGTGGAATTAAAACATTCACATCTAGGTTAAACTTGTAATGTATAGTTTTGTAACCTGTTGCAAGCTTTCATTATCTATTTAGTTTGTTTAGTAATTTTAATTCTGGTACCTTATTTCGTGACCATTCGCTGATTGTTATCGTTCAGTCAATCAACTATTAAATTCATATTAGGGGCGCACCATTTAGACTTCAAGGTGGGGGTTCTGAAAAATACTTGACTCATATGTGAGAGGAAAAAATAATTTGACCCTCTGCTTGAGAAAAAAAATAACCTGGATCAACATGAGGAAAAAATAACTCGACCCTATTGATCTATTATATATAGGGGTTCGGGGACGGTTAGATTTAAAACAAAATCCTGTAAAACGAAGTAAAAAAAACAGGCCTGGAAAAAATTTGCGAAAAAAAATCTTGCCTCGACCTGCACTTTCAGCCCCGCCAGAAAGGCAAATGGTCCGTCCCTTATACAAATAATTTTTTGAGTGCTTGATATTTTCCATGATTTTTACAAAATAAAAATAGCCTGGAATTCTTTATTCGGAGGCAACGTACAATAATAGAAGATTTAAAAAATGGATTCAGTTAAGCAGAAGAATTTGCAAATAATCTAAATGTGTTGTACATGTAAATTGTGCCAATTTCACAAAAGCGGAGAAAATTAATTTGTTAACAAATCGTAAACTAAGGAGTTTAGACGGTCGTTAGAATTGCTTACTATGCACTCATTTTAAATAAATCGCAAAATTCCAAAATTGTGAAAATAAAAATGAACTTAGGGTTAGTTTTCAAGTCAATTTTAGAACAAACCTACAAAACTTTTTCCTGGTCTACTATTTCAAAAATACTTAGAAATGAGCTAAAATCAGATTGAAAATATAAAATAAAGATATAATAAAGAGTTGATCCCCCGGGGTTGCTTATCACAAAAATCTGATCAAATCACAAAAAATCTGATCAAATCACAAAAATCTGATCAAATACACAAATCTGATCAAATCACACAAATCTGACCAAATTGGTCCTATCAAGTCCTTTCACCAGAGCCTTTGGTTGTCACATTTTGTTTCCATGTGTTTTCCATTAAAAACACCACCGTAAAAACTTGTAAGAGATTGTGAAACATATTTTACATTTTTTTACATTATCGATTTTCCTTTTCAGACGGAAAAGCCTGCAAATGTGTAGGTCAGCAATGCTGTGAACGTGGGACCTGTTGTAATTCTGATGGATGCACCTGCTGTCCAGCAAACGCATGTGGAAGTAAGTTGATTTCGTGTGTACAAACATCAAAGTTTACTTTACACAATAGTTTAACGCAATCTGAGAGTAATTTATTCCTTTATTATATGATCGGGTAAATTTGGTTGAAAGCAAAGCTTTTTTAGACCTTTTCAAAACAAGTTTTTCCGTGAATTCCCGAAACCGATTTATAACTTTCAACAATTGCCGACAGAAGTGCCTCTTTAACAATACTCGGAATACAAAGTTCACGTTATAACCGATTGCGTATACGAATTCGAACTTGTAATTATTGGGTTAGCACTAAAGAGGTACTTTTGGTGTGGTGCGCCCTGAGGGGACTTTCAATTTTCAGTTTAATCTGCCGATTTCAAAAGCAAATTTTATTATTTCTGTCAGTGAATCTAATAAGTTCCAAAATTAGTGCATCAAATCATGTATGGGTCTGGATATAGAGAATTTCCACTCGCAAAATGTTGACAAAAACATGAATACTAATCGGATCGTACGATTGGTTGATAAAACGGCCACGACGTGATTTGACGTTCCTGAGATTTCTGAAAGGATTTTGAATTTTTTTTATTAAGTTAAAGTTGTAGCTGTATTAAACTCAAAATTTAATATAAAATCGCTTCTCACTCTTGATGATGGATATCGGCACCTCCAAAATAGTATCATCGTGATGCATCGTGACTGATTCAATACGTATCTGCGTGTCAATTAGTCACGATGCATCACGTGATGCCATGCTTGATCTCGTCATGAGTGCCGATATCACTCGGCGGCGAAAACACACCAATTATAGGAATGGTCTATAGGTCTAGCTCTCAAGATATATATGACTAGACTGGACTAACTCTAAACCAGCATTGGTCATTTGTTGTAAATATAAATACTATTATTTAACGAATATTGCAATTTTTAAGCTGTTAATATTATTTAATTGTATTTGATTTCCCCATTTTAGGTAAAATCTGTCACTGCGTTGCTGGCTGCAAATGTGGTGATGACTGCAAATGTGGACCTGGCAGTTGCGCATGCTAAATGAAGGGGTGTCTGTAGATATGTATATATAAAGGTGAGTTTTCATTTACATCATGGCCTCTCGGAATGATTATGTGCGCGTGACGCGTGTCAAATCGAAAATTATGGGTGACAGGGGGTGCTTCATTTTAACACTTTGTACCAGGCCACGATTTACTAGAAGCTACTAGATTTAGGGGCTAGGAATTTCTAAAACGTACATTTTAGTTACATTTTACGTGTCTTTCTATTTGCGCATCGTATTACAAAAATTATATTTATTCAAATAGCAACAGAAGTGTTCCTGTAGTGATTAACTTAGTGATATGTTATTCCATGGAAATAGTGTTAATCTACTCTTTTCATGGTTATTCTAAATCCATTGGGGTTTACGCGTATAAGTTTAGAGAGGCATGGCCAACGTCGTCTGCTTTATAGTACTAATTGCTTTAATGTCTAGACTTTAAACAACTGGAACTTCCGGTAACGGATTTAGTTTAAATTTAATTCCACAGAAACCAATTGGGTTTCAATTCAAGTCTTATATCAATATCATAAAATAACATAGACATAGACATCAAAACATTATTGACATAATAAAAACAAATACAAACTGATATTGAGGAGATAACAAAAGGCCTGAAAGGGTTATCCCCAAAAAAACGCTAAGTTGGGTCTACGTTTTACATCAAAAATACAAGCACAAAACTATAAATGAAAGCAACATTTATAAACAACCAAAGCCTAACAAAACTTAGTTATATAGTGATCAAGTTATAGTGATCAAGTATTAAGTGTTTTTCATAACCAATCCAGAATGTTTAGCAGTCTAACTCTTTCAATTTTTAGGGAATTCGAAAGAAAAGGTCCAGTAATTCTGATAGCTCTGTCGGCAAACATTTTTTAGCGTTATATATACTATAATTTCTTGTTTGATAGTTGTGGATTTGGCTATGTTTACAAAAGTATTCGGCAAAGGTTTCTTGGAAGCTGTTTAATTTGGTGCTTGTACATAAAGATTTAAAGTTAAAAGCATCATATATACATTTATAATTTTTTTGAATAGTGGCCCGGTATGACATGTAATGTTCATTAGAAACAGTTCTTATAGCCCATTTTTGTAACTTGAGAATCTTATCTAAATATATTTTTCAAGTATTGCCCCAGATTAAAGTGCCATAACGGTAGAACGTAATAAGTTTACTATTTCCATGGATTTGAGGTTTAAAAATCATTTTACAATATGTTGCGACAGGTACTCAAAACCAAATTAAGATGCACATTGGTTTTAATGCGATCTACAAATCGGGGTATAGTATTTAATGATAATGAGGGATCTTGTGTAATCTATGGTCCCCGAGGTGATCTGGAGGGCGAGAGGTACTATTTTCCCGATACCGAAGGTCGAGGGAAAAAGTACCTCACGCCCTCCAGTTCATCAAGGCGACTTATAGATTCCACTTAAGATTCCAGATGAGATCATTAAATATTTTTTTATATCATTTGTTATTTTTTGTTCATTGGTTGGTTACATGTCATACCTGACACTTAAATTGGCATCGATTTTAACCTCATCCCCATTGCACATTTCTAGAATCGGAAGGGTGCATTATATGGGTAGAATTGGGCAATGGGGATGAGGTTAAAATGAAATAGGCGACTATCTCCCTCAAAAATAGTATCTCGCTCCATCAAATATAGAATTGTTTTGTTTTTTCACGAAATAGTGGTGCTTTTTTACTATCATGCGACCAGGTTTCAACCAGTCAATGAACAATAATATATTTATGAATGATATAAAAATAAACCTTTCTGGGCACTTTGAATGTGCTGATGAGAATTTTCTGTGAGATTCATGAAAAAAATGCACGAACCGCTCTAAATTCGCTTGTTGACAGTAATTTCACATTCACCCCATATTTGGCTCATTTAAGCTCATTTATTTACATTTCATCTTATATGCCAGAATCATATGTCGTCAGAAATTCTCGTGATTTTTGTTTTAAAACTGCTACAAATAGACATATTATATCCACCCTCTCTTGATCTTTACTTTATTTCTTGAATACATTTTAATCATTTTTTATTTTGCCTGTTTATATCTCTTTTTAGATGTATTATTATGACAACTATATTAGTTGGCGACGATTTCGGCACATCAATGCAGATACATTTTGAAGTTGACCAGGAACCATTTCGTGCAGATACAACCAGGACTGGATATTGGTGTTAAAGACACTCGGACTTTTCAAGTGACCCGCCTACAGCGACAAACAAATATTAATATTCAGTCTTCAGTAGTAATAGCAAAATTAAAAAATCAATAAAAAAATTTAAGTTCCGAGCAGATACGGGTAATGGATATGATACGACTCTTTGATACTTCCTACACGTCATTTTAAATCTTGACTGTACTCGGTCTACATGCGTACGTGCAAAGATCTTATCTGGATTTCTGAGATGCGCAGTTCAATTAAGAAATTGAAGCAATTGTTTAATTGCCCGACTTGATAATTAGATAAATATGTAATAGCACGAGTATGTAATTGCTAAAGACTTGGAGAGTATTATATTAAAAAGCTTACGTATCATGTGATATATACATGCAGATGAATTTCGTGTATTCCTTTTACTTATGTAATCTCATGTTGTATCAAGAATTACCAGAGGATATTTTTGATGAAATTGTGCGGTTTGGTATAGAAGCATGAAAATTGGCATGCAGGTAGAGAATTTTATACTGAACCATTCTAGGATGGGAGCCATTTTTGCATTTTTCAAATATGGCAGCCATCTTGACAATTTTTTGAACATTTTTATTAAACCAAAGTTATTTTTTTTACCAATTCAAAACGTACAAAAAAGGTTTGATAAAACTAACCAACTGTAACCGTTAAGAACCTTTCCAAAACGTTTCGGAAGCGTTTCGCGACACGTTTTGTGTTTGCTGGGTCAATCAAAAAAAGCCATTATTTATAGGCGACCTGGGAAGTTTTAAAGTTGTGTACATCATTATTTAGGCCATAAAGCTGTCTGCTGATGAATTAATCATTTTACACATTTCCGCGTAGAAGGCGCGTTTCAAAAATGGCCGCCACATGGTTACCCTATTTTTAGTTAGTACCCAAATGTAGCAGACTTTTCGGATTTTTTCATCATATTGTATAAATTACGAATTAACCTTTGTGCAGTTTCTAGTTTAGGTTATATCGCAATAGTATGAAAAGATGGTGTTGTTTTCGGAACCAGCAACTGTGTTTGTAAAAGGTTACGTCATTTCAATGACTAAATCGTTTTATTGTCTTTACGTTTCTGGACAAAAAAAGCAATGATATGCTTCTACTCGCTTACAGCAAATATTCATTAATTATTAAATTGGTAAAATTCTAGTGACAGTTCCGTCATTTTACCATCCACAAAATCCAGACAACTCTTTTTGTTGTCTTATTGGAAATGTTAAAAGACATGCATTTCACATCCAAGCACAGACTTGACAGAGTTTGGGAAACTTTAAAAGGAAATATATGTTTAGAATTTTTCACTTACTCTGATGTGCTACATCCATTTTGATCTTTCATTGATTTATAACTTTCCTATAAAGCAGTTTATGTAGAAAGTTCTTTTGAATTGCATTTATAAAAAAATTATACATGTTGAATAAACTACCTAATGACCTTGCGGTTTAAGTTGTAGAATATAATTTTGAATGTTCATAAATATTCTGCTGGGGTTGGGAGAATATGTGAGGTAATTAAAGAATTTAGGACTCGGACATAGGGACAAAAATCAGTTCATCCTGAAATTAGCTATATAATAAATGCGGTACTGATTTCCCTTTTAAAGGGAATTTTTTACCTATCTATAATTTGATTAATTTAATTTTATTATTTGCAAAGACCACACTCTAAAAATTATTTTACTCTTTGTTGAGTGAAAAGGTCACAGCTCATTGTTGAGTAAAATCTTACTCAACATTTAGTAAAATCTTACTCGGTTAAGTCAATATTACTCGATGTTGAGCAAAGTTTACCCAACGTTGAGTAAAGTTTATCCAACGTTGAGTAAGATTTTACTCAACAAAATGAGCTGTGACCGTTGAGTAAGTTTTTACTCAACAAGAGTAAGATAATTTTAAGAGTACATACTTTAAGGATTAAAATGACACCTTAATGAACTTCACACGATTTCCAGATGTCAAGTTATGGTACTCCAAAGGTTGTCAGGGAGTAAAACGTATAACTGCGATAAATGCGTTAAAAAAAGTAAGCCCTATATTTTCTGTTGATCGTCTTAAGAATATGCCAATTTATGTCACATGTCCTATCATTTTCTTGAAATGAAATTTTGCTGGTATATAATAGTAAGCACTAGGATTGTGAATCTGTCAAAAAATAAATTTCGGCAAATTATGACCTTGACATGTATTTTCACCTGTAGCGCAAAATGAAGTCTCTGGCATTTACTGCTCATACGGGCTGGACGGTCACATATGCGAGTTTTTTTAAAATAGATATTAGATATATTGCGCTATACAAGTTCTCAATGCTCCTAATATCAGATTCACCGAGTCTCTTGGAGCAGTTCTTAAAGGAGCTTGGTCCGATTTTTCAAAATTTAGTTTTCAATTTCATATGAAAGATGATTACTCAACAGGTCTAAATTTCAAATTTCAGCTGAATTGGTCATACAGTTTTGATTTTATGGGCAGTTTTGTATTTCAGAGCTTCCTATACGTTACTGGTAACCATAATTAGACACATTTCCTTACATATCGCCAAAACGGAACATAACTAAGCCGTGAAATTTCACATGGGTTATGAGAAAAATATGAGCAATATTTTGGTACCAAAATCTCAAAAAGTTTGAAAAAAAGTTTAGGCAATCGGACCAAGTTCCTTTAAACTCTTTAACATGTGCTTAATTGAGATAGGAAAATTCATTTCAAGTACACTACACATTTACATACTACAGTACCCCTTAGGGTCTCTACTTGAAAAAACTCTGGATCATACTAATAAGTATAATTGTTCATTTTTTTCTTTCTCAAAATTCAAAATCAGTTTTTGTCATTCATGTCAGTACACAGTACATTTTATTAAGTCTTTATGACATCTTCAATATTTCTCAACTCAATCAATTTGAAGTGATACCTTAAAGCGGTAAATATTGAATTATTTTTGTATGCTTTAGGTTAACCCTTCACTGTTGTGTAGATATAAACGAGTAAGCCAGATACAACTGGTCTGCAAAATGTATTTGCATTATGTAGACTATTAATTGATCGGATTGATTTTTTTTTTTTTTTATCAAATATGAAATATGGAGGTAAGACAGATGTTAACATTTAAATTCAGTTAGGCAAAAAAAAAAAAAAAAACTCTGTCTCAGCTTACTTAAGGTCAAAACCCTAAGCGCTATGCGTAGTTTTTTTTTAGTAAAAAAGGGCTACGCGGATGCGGAAATACCCCCTAATATATTTTTTATTGCATTTTTCGGCCACTATTTTCTTTTTTTTTGCGACCGCTTCGCGGCCGTTATTTTTTTCCCCAGTAGTAGAACAAAAAAGATGAAAAAAACTGAAAATCTCTCCAAAACCTTTAAAAAAAAAAAAGAAATGCGCTAAATTTGGATTTTTTAAAAGCTATGCGCGCGGGAAGCTGAGACAGACTATTTTTTTTCTTTGGCCTTATCTGTTTTGGGAATTGAAATGTAACTATACCCCGAATTGATAAAGTTTTATAACTGTTTGGCATATTTTCCTACCTTCTTTGACTATCTTTTTTGCTTAGAAAATGGTTTATTTCACAATAACTAAACAAAGATTTAAAGCATGGCAACTGTGAAACAATTTTTGATTCATTTTTATTTTGCGCATAATTGTCATAATTATATATTCTTACACCATTAAAAAATATATCGAAAGGAGTTCTACATATATAAATTTTCTCAAGTTGGTTTATCATGTTTAATTTTACTTTTGTAAATTGTCAATAAGTGTACAGACAAGTGATACCAGATTAAATACATGTTTAAAAGTAATGTATACAAGTTATGATCAGATGTAAGAAGTCCTACTAAATCAAAATCCAACTCCTATTTAACAGTGTACAGTGTGTTTTAGAAGTTGTTGACTTTTGGGCAGTTGATAAAATGTATTGAATGGCTTAAAGATGATTTGTCACAGCGAATTGCATACTTTGAAGACTTTAATAGATGTGAGAAGAAATCATCTTGATAAATTTTCTTCCGATAACTGCTCTGTCTTGCTAACCAAATTATTCGCTGTGCGTTGAAAACTATTCAAGCTCCTTACCATGCTAAGCCAAAGTTATTTATTAAAGTTTGAGATTCTAGATGTACTGCTGTTGATTTAGACGTGAAGATTATTCTATACGAAGGTTAAATACACTAAACAACATGATCTTTTCACGACAAAATATATTTTTAGTATCAAAGAAGTTTAACTTTTTAGAATTTAGTACTTTATTTTCAAAAACACTATCACTGAATATCTCATTCTCCTGAGAATGAGAAATTCAAAGCACAAACAATGGTCTGTTTTACGAAAATATTTCAAGTTAAAAAAAAAATGGTTATGGATATTAATTAGTAGTTGAAAGTACTTTCTAAAAATGCAATAACATCAGTAGGTGTTGAAGAAAGTTGACCTTCACTTTGATGATCGTGGCTAATGCCTTTCAAACATTTTAAATGAGTATCTTACCATCTTTGACATTTTTCTGAATGGATAGTTTACAATATACCCTAATCTAAATGTTCTTGATACTTTGTAAGCTTTATCATTACACAATTACCTTATCATATCATGATTTTAATGATTGAAAATTGTTAGTCTAAGCAGAGTTTGGTTAAATGCATTTCCCTTCTTCATTAATTTAAATTATACTAATTTTCAGCCTTGCCATTTGGGGTGTGATTTTCAGCATATTGCAGTTATCGGCAACATTTCCTATACAATGCACACACAACGCTCGTAATTGATGCATGACCCCGAGATATCTTCCCGTGTTTTGGGTATAGGATGATAACTTACCAAGATCGCTGTATCAAAACTAACCAGCCGATTTTTTTCGTACATTTACCATTTTGTTCCTGATTTATTAAGCTTTCATGTGATATTTTTTGTAAACTCAAAAGATCAAAGGGTAAGTCTGACTAGGTACATTTTGTAACAAGACCCCGGTCAGCTCATTCGGATTTCCCACGCTAAATCAGTTGTAAATTTCCTGTGCCAAGGAATTTCAACATACCCACTTTCATTGGCCCACCACGCTTGCATCATTTAAGCTATCAACTTCGTACACACATGTCAATCAAGATCATGAAATTCTCGTTCTCATGACACCATACTCATTAGCATACGATAATTCAAAATACCTGATCGAGTCCATTGAAAAAACACGTAAGACACACCCCAAATGCCTTGTTAACCAGGTTATACTGGGACAGCGGTCACGTCTTAAGGCTCTGTCAGATATCACCGTATAGAGCAAAACGTATGAATAACGTACAAAAGTTTCCCATATTGAACGTGTGCTATACGGACCACCACCGTATGAATAACGAAAGTTAAACGTATACATAACGGACAGACCGTATGGATAACGTATTGAACGTACTTGTAACGAACACATGACGAACAACAATGCATAAAACCGAACAATAGTGGGATTAAGTACGTTAGGCATACGTTTTGCTCTATACGGTGATGTGTGACAGAGCCTTTAGGAGCGTGGTACGTCATTGAGATAATTGGTATGACCGTGGCGGGTAGATACACTTGCGTTGTTTGTCAATTTAAACCTGGTTAAAGATCTCCGACTTTGTTTAGCAATGCAAAGGTCGCGGCGTAGCGTGCAGTGGGCGATAACTGCAATATGCACTGATCTTACGCCATTTAGGGGTGCAATTTGCTATAAACAATTACGCCATTCAGGGTCGAATTATGAGGTGCTCTGACAAGCATGAGTACCACTTTATTTTTGGAGCGGCCCCGGGTAGTTTAATATATTGTTTTTGACATCTAACTAATTTGTTTTGCAATAACTCGTAGATTTGATTCTAATTATCATCGAGTTGGTCTATTTTACTTATATATGATTACAATGACTACTGGTTTTGTGTTGGCATTTCAGGGTACAAACAGAATTGATTTACTGTAAAATTAAGTCAACATTTTTATATACAGGGCGTCTCAATAAAAGTGTAACACTCGGAAATTGCTTGTTTTAGGCATGAAATCGTGTCGTAATTTATACAAATTTGGTGTCAAATTCAAGATAAATGACCTATCTTTCCAGTACAATTTACCCCATCACGGTAGCTTTTGTCAATCTGAAGATATACGCAATTGTTTGCAGGTAAGCGAAATCCACTCTGTGCCACTTTTCAATAAAGCGATAGAAACACGTTTCTGAATAACATTTTCAAACAATAGCAATGAAACATGTGTCAAATGTGTGAAAACTGTTATGTAATAATTTGCAATAAGCACTGGTGTTAGTGCATTGTTCTTATGATATCAATTATGTAACTATCCTATCATGCAGAAAGTGCATTCATCATGATCTTTAGCAATCTTGGGAATCTTGTCAGGTGGATGTTGGTGCCTGAAAAAGAAACATGGCAGCAGGAAATGGGCAACAGTTGCAGTTTACTCTCGATGAGAGAGTGTTCATGGTGTTGCAGTATTGTCACGTAACTGGTAGCGTGGCGTGAAACAGGCCGTGACCTGATTAGGGATGGCGAGGCAAAAACGATATTTTTCGATGGCGCTTACGGGAGAGTGGATTATGGCTGCAATCTAAACAGATTGCAACCTCCAAAATAACCAATTTAATTTAATTAAGAAACCTTAAATATACCTTTAACCCTAACCCACTAAAGGGAAAATTCAACTAAATCACTGACCCCTACAATATACAACTCATACAGCATGGGTAAATTGCTGGATCCTACAAATCCCTACAAAAAATGTTGTGGTGTTTTGTAGGATTCGGCAACCGATGTACATGATAAAGGTGAAGAGAATTTTAGCTAACTTGCATAATCCTACATTTCCCTACGTAGGGTATTGTTTTGCCCAATCCTACAGAACCCTACAGTACGATGTCATAAATTGTTACTAAAATGCTGTATCCTACGAGATCCTACAAAAATTGTAATATAGACTACAGTGCTCAATCCTACCAAATCCTACAGAGATCACCACTGTAGGATTTTGTAGGATTGAGCAGGGTTAGGGTTAATAAATTGAAACGAAACTAGAAAGGATAAACAAGTGACAAATGAACTTTTTGGATTAATAGCTCTCCGTATAATTTGCAAACAATAAATTCTATATACAACAAGCACAAGGCACAATTATTCAATATCAGTTATCATGCAACTTGAATCATTAACATCAAATTCAATCAATGCAATTGTGAGCCTTTTATTGCTCACGGAAACACTTGCAATAATTGTCACCAATAAATTTCAAAAACACTTGCAATACTGTCACCAATAAATTTCAAAAACACTTGCAATACTGTCACCAATAAATTTCAAAAACACTTGCAATACTGTCACCAATAAATTTCAA
>JXSR01S006014.1:142560-166075 GCA_000969725.1 Ophiothrix spiculata
CCTCTTTCTTTATTTGGGCTGTTGCCGCACACCCCTGTCGCTTTCAAATTTGAGTTACTTGAAAAAACATCTAGAAATTATTTTTTTCATGTGCATGAACAGAATCTTTTTGAACTAAATTTACAAAATCACAATATACACAAAAGAGAGAAATCAATCAATTTATTGTTGGTAAGCTTGTCTCATTACCATGGTTACACAGCTAATTCAAACAGCATCTTTGTGTGACTATCAACTCCAGGTAAGTCTTCAGAATAGTATTTATATCCTTGTGAGGTGTTGCAGTGCGTATTTGATGAAAATTACTGTTTCTTGGGACATTTGGTATACATGTGCACAATGCGATATGCTGTCCTATAGTGCCTACACCTTGAAAGGCCAGTCTCTCAAACAATGGAGAACTTGAGTGCTGACTAAATGCTCGAATGTAACATTACATTAAAATATGATAAGTCATTTTGTAAGATTTGGCAATACCCTATATATGGATCATTCAGTGTCAACTTCCTATTTTTTATGACCAAATTGTCAGAACCAATTGATGACAATTTGATAATGCAAGTAAAATGTGCCAAAAAGCTTTTTTACATGAAATTATAAAATAGAACTGACCATGAAACAAATTTTATTTTTTATATGACAGACACTTTGAAGAGTATAAGAGGCAAAGAAACATTGCAAGCAACGAAGTGAGAGAAGCCAAAGCAGAGCACAGGAGCAGGTTGATATCAGGCTTGGAGGTAAACAACCAATGATAATGCCCCGTATATCTAGATCAGCCATGAGGAGGACTGAGAGACTCAAAAGGGCTCAGGCTAGAAAGATGAAGACCATGGAGGTTTTCAGAATAAAGAAAGAGGTGATTTTATTTGTGAGCATAGTGAAAATTGTCACTACAAAATTGTACTAACAATTTTGAAACATAGTACATGTATTATAGCTGTATGGTAAAAATTGTCTTTCACTTTGTTAACTTGTGCTCCATGTACATCCATGCTAATCCAATGTTTCATACTAACTCATTTTAAAACTTATCATGAAAGATTAACACATATAAAGTTTTTCAAAATTTTTAATGAATATTCACTTAAAAGAACTACACGTATAATGACGAATACATCGAGTATGTGGTGATGGTAGTTTTGAGCAGCACTGCCGAAAGCTTGATATCAAAACAACACCGCTGGTGTCAATTACAAATAGAGCAGAAAGCTGAACTTTATCATTTTGTGTCTCCAGTCGCAGTCCACTGTACTATGTTTGGAGTGAAATCTTTAAGTACTTAAGGCCTTAAAATAAAATTGTTTGATTGGCGTAACATAGAAAAAAAAAGGGTAGGTAGGTCGGATATTTTTTTTTTTTTTTAAATCTATGTTTCACATACAAGACCAAAAATATACGACACATTATACAAAAACGTCTTCACTTTATCTGTAACATATCTTTTATTTGTCATTTTGAATGTCCTGCAAGCCATATCTCGGGCCCCCATGAATCGATTTCCATCAAATTTGGGATTTGGAGGTTTTTTACCATGCTCAAAAAAATATAAATATTTAGGGTCGGCGGTAAAAAATAGGCTCGGTCGGATTACGCCAATCAAACATTTTTCTTTTTTAAGGCCTAAGTGCAGTGTCTGTTTTATTGCATTTACATTTACATTTAGTACATGATCATAGGTCATGAATTGGTCATTCACATATGGGGGAGATGTAACATAAAAACTCATTCTTCGTAGTTTAATGTAATTTTATTCAAGAAGTTTAATATCTACTGCAACAAATTTGGTATGGTTATCTGGGCAATTTAATTGTCTTTCAAATGCAAAAATTTCCAAGACAATTGCACAAATATTATGACATCTATGGCTCAAAATGTGAGCCAAGTCAACGGGGGAGGCGGTGGAGGAAAAGACGGTGGAGGAAAAGCCCATTGACTTGTACACAAAATTGTCCAAAACTACCAATCTTTCGAAAGTCGTCATGCCAAAAGTTGAAATCCTACAAGAATCATTTTTCACACACGTTTTAATGAAAGACAAATATACCTATCCATGCCCAAAAATTAATGGTAGGTGATGTATTAATTATAGTTTGGTGAGGATAAACTTTGTCATTTTCAGGGTATTTCCACACTAGTTTCAACAATTTTCAAAGGTCAAAATTTTCATGACAAGTTTCGAACGTTGTGAAAACTTGGATAAATAACAGTAATGACTTGTTGTAAATGCATAATACCGTAATTGCACGGATTAACAGTAACAAATAAACCAAAGTCTATCGGATCAGGTTAATTATTGAGATAATGCATGTTTGATCACCCTGTATACCAAAAATGCAGCAAAATGGCCATAGTAAGCAGAAATTTGAATGTAACTTGTCTCAAGCATTGTCAACTATTGCTACTATATAAAGAACTCACCAAAAAGCCCATGGAGGCGTACAATCCTTTTGAAATGTATATGATTTTAACCACCCTGTATATTTCACCGTATGGATATTAAGTGAAAAGTTCCATTTTCTTATTGAGAGCCCTGTGTTTTATCAATATAAATCCATACCTGTTTTGTTTTATGTTGATGGCTGTGTAAAATAAAAGAGGTCTATGAAGAGACTACAATTAGCACATTTTTTTAGTTACACCCTGTATAATTGTCACACACCCTGTATAATGTCAGTGTCATTGTATATTTGGTATCCTTGTAGTATGAACTTTTAAAAAATGTATACTTTTATGGTGTTAAAATGCCCATATTTAATTCTGTGTTGAGAAATATTCAGATCGCAGATGCTTTTCTCATTAAGCGGTATGTTACACTTTTTCTGACCAATTTATGACTTATGATCACATGTATAAATTCAGCTTGCTCTCAATCATAGAAGTTCACAAGTTGAATAAGGGGAATTGGCCGACTTTTAATTAGACCACCATGTTCATATTCTTTGTCACTTAGGCCAAAAAAAAAATTGTTTGGTTGTCCTCCACGACCGACCCTATTTTTCAGCCCGACCCAAACTTTTTTTTATTGAAAATATTTTTTTTTCTCAATTCTCAAAAATATTCAAAACTTACCGAAAACTACAGAAAAAAATGTTATATTTTTGCTTTTTTCGATATTCAACCCTCAAAAAGAGGTATTTGATTGTTTTGATTTGGGTGTCGCAGCGGAAGTTGTGATGGCTGGAGCGGCCGATCGACCTAGCGTTCCGTGGAAGAGTATTAAAAAAAAAAACCGACCGACCGACCGACCCTCTCTGAAAAAAGCTGTGGAGGGCAACCAAACATTTTTTTTTTTGGCCTTATGAAAGATGATTTATCATACCTCAGGGTTAATATGTTACGTGACTTTATATGCTTTTTATGCATGGTTTGCAGGTGAAGAAAGCACTTTTAGCTGTCTTAGTGTCATGACAAGATTTACAATCTTTTCAAAATCCATTCGAAAATCTCCAGAACGTTGATCACGTGGCCATTTTTTCAACCAATCGTATACAAGCTCATCAGTATGCATGATTTTGTCAACAAAATTTTCGAAAATCTCTCGCATTTTCAGTGCAATAAAAGTGAAAAAGTACAGTAAAACAAGAAGTATTTGCTAGCAATTTAATTTCGCTAATACCCCAAAATCGCAAAATTAATTTGCTGCAAATATTAATAATGTACAATGATTTCAATGGCATGCTGATGCAATTAGTGAAATTAAAATTACCAGACCCATACATTATTAGATGCACTAATTCTGAACAACTTTTGGCTGGTGGAACCATATCTCACCGACAGAAAGAGTGCAATTTCCATTTGAAATTGGCTGATTAAGCTTAAGGTTTCAAGTTGCCTCAGGGCGATCACACTAAAAGTGAAAAAGGTCAGGGACAGCTCGCTAGTCCGACAGCTCGCTTGTCCGAAAGCTCACTTTTCCGAAATTTGAAAATAGACTAGCTAGTCCGAATTTTAAAAAGGCTCGCTAGCCCGAATTTTAAAAACAGTTTGTCAGTCCGAATTTTAGAAACAACTCACTAGTCCAAATTTTAAAATTTAGAAATAAGCTTGTTGGTCCGAATTTTAAAAACAGGTAGCTGGTCCAAATCTTAAGAACAGCTCACTAGTCGGAATAGGAAAAATTAAGTGTATATTTTTAATATAACTTTTTTTCAAAATTCGGATTAGCAAGCTGTTTTCAAAATTCGGACTAGCAAGCTTATTTCTAAATTCGGATTAGCCTGCCTATTTAAAAATTCAGACTACGAGCCTATTTTCAAATTCGGACAAGCTGACAAGCTGTTTCTAAAATTCGAACTGGCGATCTGTTTTTCAGATTCGGATTAGCAAGCTGTTTTAACAATTTTGACTGACGAGCCTATTTTCATATTTGGACTAGCGAACCTTCGGAATAGCGAGTTGTTTTTTCAGACTAGCAAGCCTTTTTCAAGGTTATATTTTCCCCATTGAATAACGACATTTCGGACTTGGGACACGCAAGCTTTCGGACTAGCGAGTCGTCAGACTGGCGAGCGGACCCCAAAATTTCAGCTATGCATGCAGATGCTACTTTCTTGCATCCCATTCCCATGTCATCTTTTACCAGCATAAAAAGAAAATGGCCAATTTATTTTGGAATTTCCCACTTGTACATATTATGAAGGAATCCTACCTGCCCCTTGTTAACCCTAATGGGAACGAAAAGAGTTGTCAGGGTAGGCCACACTCGGTTGCTTGCCATATCTAGACATTGGATCAGGTTGCAATAGGTCAGGAGTTCAAATCCCATGGGAAATTTTTATATGACATAATCAGACTTATATAGTTTTAAGCGTTTGGGAGTTAAGGTTATGAAATTCTATATTCCTGGTATACCCTTAACCTACCTATCCAACAAAATTCATCCAGCAAAAATGAAGACAATTAATATTGTTTCAAATAAATTTCGGACACGACACAAACTGACAATTTGAACGCAGCACAGGACATCAGTAATAACAGTACAGCGACATCGCACGGGCATGGAAAGCGTTGCGTATTTGCGTAAATTGCACACGCAATACTGTGATGCAAGGCTCTGAATATTCAAGTCCGAAAATTATTTGAAACAACAATTAGTCCGAATACATTATTTATTTCTTGAAAACTTTATCATCAATACATGGAGATATTGATCATTAATACTTTTTTTGTTCAATTGCAGACTGACATCGAACGAAGTTGGGAATATCCAGTGAAGTTGGGGTCTCTTTTGAACGAGCAACGCAAAGAGAACCAATTCTGCGATGTGGTCATCAAAATGGGAGACAAATCTTTCTCGGCTCACAAGGCCGTTCTTGCAGGTGCCAGCGAAACCTATTTCAAGGCCATGTTTAACTCGAGCTTCAAAGAGGGCTTTGAAAACGAGATCAATATCGAAGGAAATCCAGACATCTTTGAGGTGCTGCTCAATTTCATCTATACAGGGAAACTGAAAATGACACCGGAGACTGCTTACGAGGTCCTTGAGATGGCGTGCTACATGCAGATCACGGACTTGCTCCCAGTATTCTGTAAATATCTCCGTTTATGGTTACATCTCGGGTTGGAAGAAGTTCCATTGGAAGATATGTTTCAGATTACAATATTAGCAAAAAGTGTATTGCCCTCGATCAATAATACATATATGTTGGATTTGATTGAGGATTGTAATCAATTTTTGGAGCAGCATTTGACAGAACTTAAGATGGAGCCTGTGTTCTTGGAGCATGAGCATGTGAGTTTTCTGAAAGAGTTTCTTAGTCGCAGTGAAGATTGGTGTGATAAGGAAGATAAGGTCAGTATACATGTACATGTAGAAAGCTGGTTTTCAGAGTTCCTGTCATGGCTGTCGCATGACCAGTGCGATGTTAAATATTTATAGTGCACAATCGTGATCAGGAAAATTATTATTTTTTCCTCAGGAGCAAATTTTTGAAGCTCAAAGTTTCCTCAATCAGCTCGTATTTATTTTTTCTCATGAAGGCACAATTTCCTTAATTTCTTCTAAATTGCTTCCTGCAAGCGGTGCTCCCCGCTCCCGCACAATTTACTGCCCTGGCCCTGATGGTGATCTTGTCGCACTTTTTGTGTCAAACACAGTGACTGTGATCAACACAAAATGGCAGCTAGGTCTATTTATATTTAGGTTGATACCATAGATTTACAGGGGGGATACTGGACTTTGTATACTGGCCCATGTAATGGCACCGTCAGCCATGGAGCTCAAATTTATGGCATTCATGTCCATTCGGTTCCTGCAAAATTCAACCTTGAGTGCCGAGATTCGGTTGCACGTTGAGACAAACCGTGAAACTTATACTTTACGCGAATGATACGCCGACCTACATGCAAGGTGTGTGTGCGTGTGCGTGTTTTCAATATTCGCGCATTATGACAAGATGCGATCCTTCATCGGCAACAACCCAAATAACCCCAATTTTATCTCCATGCAGGAATAAAAATGGCAACGAGCCTTGAATCTCCCCTGTAAATCTATGATTGATAAAAAAAGAAGGTTTGCATAGCTAAACACAGCACATCACAGCAAAGCATTCCGTATCGTATGTGACTCCTACTTCTGTATCTTATCTATGGCGTGCTCGAAAATGGGATTTATTTTTAGCTGGCAGATAAAGAAACCAGATACAGAAAGGTGGTTTCAGAGTTCCTGTCATGGCTGTCGCATGACCAGTGTGATGTCAACAATTTATAGTGCACAATTTGTATCAAACACAGTGACTATGATAAACACAAAATGGCAGGTCTATTAACATTGAGGTTGATACCATAGATTTACAGGGGGATACTGGACTTTGTATACCGACCCTCATGTTTTCTGCCTATTTAGTGCCGATCGAAGTGTAGCAGAGTTTGCAGAGGCTACTTGTATACTGTTGCCTTCCCATACCTCAAACATTGTACTTCTTTTAAAAAAACAAATTGTTTTAACTTTCATATCCGCACTTTTATCTTATCATACAGATACTAGAATTGGTCATCGCATGGCTCAAATATGATTGGACAAACAGACAGACAGAAGCTTATAAGCTCCTGCAAAGCATCAGAATTCCTCTGAAAAATGTATCCCAAAATCTGCTTGGCAAGATCGGTGAAGATGTTCTTAGCATACCTGAATGTAGGCAACTTGTAGACGGTGTGGTGAAGCCCAAAGCCTCAAAAGGTGCTAGGAGAGGGGTGCGGAAAATATATGTAAGTTTCAACAAGACATTAGCCTAATTCAAATAATTTGTAGTCATATAACAATACATTATGTAAGCTTTTGTAAAATATTTGGTATATTCACAAAAGGGGAATATCTTTATTCTTATTCCATTGATGTCGTCATTTGGTATATGGAAACGAAGAATTAAGTTATTCCATTGACTAGTTATTGAAGGCTTTGTCAAATTCAACTTAGTTCATGACTGTGGGCTATCTCTGATCTGAGAATGGGAAATCCAGGAATAAAGTTATTCCTGCGTTAACTTTTGTGAATACGGGCCAATAAGTGTAGATAATCACCACTTGAGAGTTTGCAATCCATAACAATTCTTTGTGCATAAGTAACCAGTTTTTAGATTGGATTTTTGAGTGATTGGGTTTTTTTGTGACCAGTCCCGTCCTTGAATACATGTATTGGTTCACAACACACAGATGATATGTGTACAAATGTAATTATATACAGATTGGCATAATTTGAGCCAGTCAAAAGTCTTTTACTATTGCCCTCTCGGAACAAAATCATATATAAAACGTTAAAAATATATATATAATCGTATATAAAACATATATTGACCGTTCTTTCATTCATTTCTACTATTGCCAGAATGAAACTATCATACTATTTCCCTTGTCCTTCAGTCTCATGGAAATAGTATATAGTCTCAAGATCACTTTGGGGCAAGAGTCCTTACTTTTGCTCTCATGAGCAGTCAATATTTGTATGTGTCCCTATGATCGGGTTCACAATTAATAACTCTAGCAGTGCCTTTTGTGCCATTCCACTATAGTATTTCAAAGAAAAGGGTACTACTTAAATGTCATCAGCTGTTTATCATGCAGTTGATCAAGTACCAAATTGGACCAAAACAAAGTTTTTAAATTTTTTGTGGGTCACATTTTTCCCAAACCTATATCTATATCCTCATCGCTTTATCTTTACAATTTTCACATATGATTTACAAGTGAAAAGTGACCAATTAAACAAATCAAGAAATTGATGGATTAAACTTGTGTTATGTAAGCAGTCACCTTCTTGTGTCTACCATTGCTTTATTGAATAGCAAAACCTAGTCGCGCTCTGCGACCCTCACCTAAATCACTGACTCAATATAGACCACTGATCAATATTGTCAGTGACTATGCAACGAGACTGTGGCGCGCTAGCGCCACAGTCGAGACGTTCAAACCGAACCGAAGGCGGCCTCTAGTCACTGACCACCACAAGCCGAGCCCGATTGAAGTGCTAAGCAAAACCTAGAATGGAATAAGAACTGTATAAAATGAAATCTAAAGCTGTCTCATTCTTAAAAATTATTTCTCTATTAAATATAGGCACCCATTTTTGCGTCATCGTACCAAGACGGAAACAGAAGACTATCCTGTTCCTTCAGATACTTTGATGAAAAGACAGTGCAATGGAAACTTCTGAAAAGTATGGCATCGTTACCATCCCAGTCGTGTAAATACCAGTCCCTTATTGTCGTCGACGGAAGGTTGTACGCACTAGGTGGGTATGATGAGGAGGTTGTTTTATCATCACACGAGGACTCTGACTCGGAGGATTGGAATCATAATCGATATGCCGATATGAATCCACGGAACCTGAGCAGAGTTGATGGTGAGAATCTAGCTTCCTTTCAGCATGAACTTGACGGTATGTCTTGTCGCTTCAACCAATGGCAGAATTTTGGGTTTTATAGTCGTAACAAGAATACATGGAAGCAATTGTCTCCCATGAATAAGGGCCGCTATAATTGTCAGTTGGTAGAGTTAAACGGTACAATTTATGCGATTGGGGGAACAAGTCGTCATGGTGATGCGAAAAGTGACTGTGAGTATTATAACATCGAAACCAACACGTGGACGGTATTACCGTCGCTCCCCGATGGCTATCGATGGGTATCTTGCGTTGCCTTTTGTGAAACAATATTTGCACTTGGTAGACAATGTGTTGATAAAATACAGGATACATATTTGCATAAATATGTATTGTATTTCTTGTGTTTTGAAACCAACACATGGAAAATGGCCATAGAAGAAGAATACACAACAAGTGTGTCATGTGAAGAGTACCCACCAAGTACCTCAACGGAACCAAGTACCTCAGCGGAACTATGTACCTCAACGGAACCAAGTACCTCAGCGGAACTAAGTAGCTCAGAAAGTAACACTAAACAATGTGTTAGGAAGCCTGCTCTTCTCCTCCATGAAGGTATGTGTTACAGAATCTTGTACCTGGCAGACACAGGGAGTCCCAGTCTTCCATTTCAGAAGAGAGAAGTCAGACCATCAGTCCGAGCAGTGAAATGGTTGTGGCATGAAAGTGGTGAAGAGACATGTAGCTACGGCGATGAAATCCCACAAGATATGATTGGTGCTAATGATTTAGGTGCATTCCAAATTGAGAACGAGGTGTTTGTGAACGATAGAGGGTTTCTGTATAAAACCGATATCAAGATTACACCGGGTCAGGATAAAAAGGTCAGTCTGGCGGATTGGAAGAATTTTGATCCTCAGATGGGTGTGCATACTAATGTAGTGTGGTTTGAATTCGATAAGAAATCTATGGTCAATTGAATTGGGTTATTGGAGTTGATATAACGTATATACAATATTCAGTCATTTAATTTGGTGATACAGTGTACAAGATCATATGACACAAAATATTTGGTCCATTTCATCATGCTTGATCACATGACACAAAATATTATTAGTTACCCCCTGCTTGTTCACGAAATATCTAGGGTCTGGTGCCATATTCCATGAGGCCGACAGGCCGAATGGAATATGGCAACAGACCCTAGATATTTCCCGAATCCCGTATTTCATGAGAACAAGCAGGGGGCAACGATTTTATCCCTTTAAGTGTACATGATTTTACATCGTTGGTAAACCTACCCATCAAAAACAAAATCTTAATCATGTAAGCTTTATAAACAAAGTATGGAAAGCCCATAGATTTAGAGGGAAACCCCCAAGTCACGGGAATGCCGCGTGCTTGGTTGGGTGTGCGCGTATATATTGATCTAGGCGTGTACGCTTGCGTCACGACCAATGCGTAAACGCTGTATTCCATATGTGATACACTCTTACGCAGCAACTTAAAAGACGCACGAACACATTTTCAGTTCAATTGATAACGAGCAATATAGTGTTTGTGTACGAGTCACAGAATACGGGATATATTCAGGGTTTGGCTTATTTTTATTTCTGAAAATCATGAATACGGGTTTTGTCCAAAATATGTTTGACCAATGAGATTACAGAATTTGTGTACACTAAAGGAATTAGTAAGATTTCATGCTTGACTTACATTTTTACGTACCATGTGCAATTCTATAAAACAAATACTATGTGGTTTGAGGTGAAATAGCCAAATAGGGCAGACTATATATTTCCTAAGGTACTGGTACTGGTTATTGACTATTATGCTGGGACTATACAAGGGCAAGGGTAGCACTATGCCAAAATCTTCAGTCCCATGCATGTATGATATACAACAAAATTCAAATTTTGTTGAGACCGGGACCCAGATACGCAGCTTAGCACCAAGCTTAGCCAAGGGGATAAAAGTCTGAAAGTCAGTACTGAGGGCCCAAACTGAGGGACAGATAAGATTTTTTTATTTCACCGATATAATCATGTAGTATTTGTTTTATTACACCTCACTGTTGATTCTGGGGATGAGGTTGTTGCAAAATGGTGAAAACTTCTAACTGGGAAATAGCTTTTGACAGGCCAATGAATGGGTGTAATTACTTTATGAATAATTATGAGGTGCAATGATACTCTTTTTATGATCCAGATTTGTCTTGCACTCTTGGTATGTAAGCTATTGAAGACATTGCATTGTGAATATTTTCATAGGTGTAAATTGTTAACTTTTTAAAATGCCTGGAATATTTTTGGTAATTTTAGCTATCCAATGGATAAGGTTGGGGTAATAATAACAGTTCAGTCTTGTAATAGTCAGCTTTTGTAGATATTTTGAACTTTTTAAATATTTTATACCATCAACTAAACTATCATGTTGCTGTATGGGCTTAGAAAATTAAGGGCATTTATTAAAACTTTTTAAATTTATGCAAGAATTATAGATTTCTCATATTTTTGTATGTTTTTTACCATGTTTTGTTAATTTTGTCAATTGATATGATTACAAATGTGTTCGTTCAACAGGGTTGTCACCAGGATATTTTTAGTGCCGGGCGGAACAAAGTGAATCCTGGCCACGCGCCCGGTAAGAGGTGCCAGGCGGAGTCGACACCCCTTCAGCTTTTAGAGATTTTTGAACAAATAACATTCAACTGATGCCATTCAGTGCACTTAAATGCATTTCTTGAGTAAGTGGTAAAATAAAAGGGAAATATTACAAATTTTCCATTGATGGCATGAAATTTGTGCTGGGTGGAGAAGCTCGGAATGAGTCTGAGTGCCGGATGGAGATTGTTAGTATCGGGTAGCTCCGCCAGGCACCGCTCGGCATGGTGACAACCCTGCCATTCAACTCCAACCAGCCGCAAGTGTCATTGGCAAACTATATTTTTTCGTAACAGGTGAAAATGCATGCCAAGGTAGAAATCTACAAAATTTCTATTTCGGGAAAGTGATCGCAAATATGAAATTTATGTGTTCTGAGGACCAAAACGTAGAGCTTTACTGATCTTTGAACATGTTTTCTCAGTTTTCATGACAATCTTTGACAGACTATAAGTTGACTTCTGGAAATTGGGGGAAATTCTAGGGTGTCATTTTGTTCCTCATAATATATTGTCAAACATTTGAAAAAGTGGAAATGATAAGGGGCTGCATTTACGGCTGGTTGGGGATGAATGGTCACAAATATGAATGGTTGAAAATATAATTTCTGTAATATACTGGATGTAGATTTTTAAGAGTGTAAAAATTTCCATATTTTATCCAGGTATGCAGCTGAAACTGTTACATGAACATTTTGCAATTGAGGACCCTAGATAGCCATGTTCAGCAAGAGTCAAGAGATGGCGCCCTTCATTTCAAAAACTGTTTGCCCACCTATGACATCACAAGTGGCCACTGCTCATTTTCCCATAGAAAACAATGCAAAATTTCATACCACTTTAGCTTAAATGAGCGTCACTTTCATGATTTCTAGTTTGAGTAGATGTTGATTATTGGTCATTTCCAAACACAACCCTGTATTCATTTCATTTAGTAACAGGATTTAAAAGGGAAAAATATTGAAATGAAAAACTTCCCCCATAGACTTACACACTTAAGAAGTCTGCTGAATTCTGCAGGCTTACCATGGTAAAATCTGGCCCTGATCATACGGTTTTTGGCAATTTTGCAAAATCTTGTTTTTGCTCTAACTTTAAAAGTACTTAACGTAGAAAGTTGGTTAAAGGTGCAATTCATGATTTTGATGGGACAAAAACTTCGCCTGTTTTCTAGCTTAATAAGAAGAAGAGTACATCATAAATATGTACTGAAAATTTCACTTGATTCCGACCATTCGTTTCCAAGTTACAAGCTATTCAGCGTTTTGAAAATCTCCATAGGCTACTGTGTTGTAATTACTGTCGGGGCCCCGACAAAAATTAGAAAATGACACATTTTCTCACTTTTCTCAAAAATGCAAGCACGTATGTAAGAATGGTTTAGGGATCGTAACACATACCAGTTGTCGATTCTTATAAGCTAAAAAACTAAGTTTTGATAAAGGTGACCTTGAGTGTGAAAAGTGGATCATGAATTGCCCCTTTAAACCACCATTTTGTTGCAAATTTTGTCACCTTTAATTTAAATCCACTTTCAAGAAAATATTTAAATTTTCTAAATTTTATGAACATACCTACCCTAGAACTAAAAGGGGGTTAAGTCACAAAATCTTGAAAATTGAGTTGTGTCAATTTCCTGCTACAGAATTCGCATTTCTACGTTCTGTACAAGTTTTTTAGTATTTTGATGATCAGGACATGCGTAAGAGTCACTGCGAGATACAGCAATACCATTCAAGAAACACAAATGATAATGATGTTTGTGCCATTTTCTCAGTTTGTACTCAATGTGACGACTTAACCCCCATCTGGTTCTAGGGTCCTCAATTGATTATAAAAAGTGTGAATTGAAAAAAGTGTGAATTGAAAAGTGCAGAATATTGTTGACCATATAATGATACTTTAGGTGGTGTTTGTGTTTCTTTTTATATTGTGGTTTACCACCTTTTAAGAAGATGCAATGTGAATTGTTTTTACATGTATTCTTTGTAAATAATTCGTAGATATGTAGAAAGAGATATCAGATTGTGCAGCCATTTTGAACATGTGTATAGATGGATCAAATTGGGGTAATTTAGGTTTTTGCAAATGATGCCTTGATCAGAACATTATAATGCATGAACTTGTAATTACAGTGTAGGCTATTCAGTATCGTAGTGATTATGTAACCTCCCCAGTAACTGGTTCACGCACATCCCCTGACAACGGTGTATGCTATACTTTTGTATGGTGATCATTTCGATCATGGTTCAAAACTAGAAAGCGTGAACCAGTTGTTAGGGTGATAATCGGATTAAACGTAACACTTTGAGACTGAATACCAGATTTTTTTGCCCATTTTGCAAAGACCTGGAGCAACACCTGAATTCAGCCAATTAGAGCCCTACTATATGGCTGCAGACACCATTGCACTGTTAAAAATTACCGTTATTTATTCTCTGTTGTAAATTTACTGAAACTGTTTTTAGTTCAGTCATTTTACCAAAGCAATATCAACTGCACTCATAATGATTAATGCATATTTTGTTTTCCACCCTTCATGTTGTTCAGTTTATTAAACATTTTGTTAAATACATTGTTAGTCATTGTTAAGAGCAAAAAAATCCATTTTTTAATGGTATTTTACTGGAATCGAAGCTGACATAATAATCGTTAAAATAAGAGTTAGATATACGGTATTATACCTTTAAATTCCAGATTTTTTGTTAAATTAGAAAAAAATCTGGATTTTAACGGTATAATACCGTAAAAGTTAAGAAAAAATCCTAGTTAGCGGTTAAATACCGTAAAATCTTACTCATACTTTAACGGTATAATTCTGACAGCTGGGAGAGGAAAATCACAAATCTACATTTTGAATAAATGACATCTAAAGTAAGAAAAGGGTGAAAAAGTCAAATTGTGTTTTTCGACATAGAACGCCTATAAGTGTTTACCCATATCTAATGTTTTGAAGGTCTACTTTGCCGGAAGTGCAATTATTCATGGTTAATTGATTGCACGTTGCTTTTATACGCTGTAATAATCGGTATCTTTGAAATTGATTTGCAACTAATTTTTATTGCGATATATTCAATGGACTGCTTTGGATTGTGATCTGTAAATGAAGAATGGAGAAAGAAAGTTAGGCATATTATGTATCATCAAAAGCTGAGATTATAGAGAATTAAAATATGTCATAAACTCAATTTTGAAATTTGCGACTTTCCACTCATTTTGCCATCTGGAGCACCCCTCAAATGCATAAAGAGAACGCACTTTAGTATTAAGTAAATTGCTTAATTCACCACACTGAACAAATGGCTTGGAAACATACTGGTTGGCCATTGTATCTTTTTAATCATTCTTATAAGTTAACTATGTAACCAGCATCTCTGTACCTCATTACAACTTCTTTTAAGGGGAACTTAAAAATTGTGAAATTGGACCAGAAAATTTTACATCCAAATATTTGACAAAGCATAACTTTTGTTGTACACTACCGATTGAAATGAAACAAATGGTATCTGAAAGTTCAATTCATTGGCTATAACATGCAACCTTTATATACTTTCTAACTATCCGTTAATCTCAAGAAAATCACACGCAAAGATTGTAAGTTTTATTCTTGGACACCCTGTAGTTGCAGAGGGGAGCTCATGGAGTTTGGGTTTTCTTATACTGGCTGTTTATATTAAATATAGCAACTATTATAGTATATAGTTGCTATATTAAACAGCCAGTATAAGAAAACCTCAAATTTGTGTAAAATTATACACAAAAGTTGCCCCCCTGAAGGCTCTCAGGGGGAAATTTCACGGACCCGGGGGAAAAATAAAGGAGAGGGAAAGAAGGAAAAAGAAGGGAAAGGGAGAGAAAGAGGAAGAAAAAGAGAAAAGAAAGAAGAAAAAAGAAGGGGTAAGGAAAAAAAGAGGAAGAAAAAGAAAGAGAAAAGGGAAAGAAAAGAAAACGGGAAGAGAAAGGGGAAGAAAAAAGGATAACAAAGGGAAGGAGCCACACCCCAATGCACCTACTTTTTCCCCTTTTTTGATAATTAAGATGTAAAATGTCCAAAAAAAGTGAAGTCCAACATTTTATAACAATTTTAGTAAAAATGGGGGGGGGGGTTGCAAGGGGGTAAAATTCCGTCAGGGGGAAGTTTTGGGGCTTTGCCCCCCCCTGGCGACCAACACCTGTTACGCCACAGGAGCAAGTAAATTTTCTTGCCCAAGGAGACAAGAACTGCCCGGCCTGGGGCTCGAACGCACAACCTCTGTATTACGAGACCTGTGCTCTAACCGCTTGCTGCGCTCCCCTCTATTGAGTTACATAATTTATTTTTATTATAGAGGGGAGCATGGCTGAGCGGTTAGAGCATGGGACTTGTAATACAGCGGTTGTGGGATCGGACCATGCCTCCTTGTTTCCTTTGGCAAGAAACTTTACTCTAATATTGCTCCCATAGTTCAGAAGTCAGGTAAAGACGTTGTCCCCTGTGCGAATGCTCCTTCTTGGGGCACTGCATGCAGAGTATACCTGGTGAGTCTATGGCCAAAAAATTGAATTATTAAGCAAGATGGTTCGCAAACCACATGTCAGCAGAAATATTTATTATCCAAAAATGGCCACCTTACTGGTGTTTGTTCCATGTGGGTTTAAAGAAGTCTGGTTCCTGTAGGGTCAAGGGTTTACAAGTAATGGCCATAATCTTGAAATGACTTTGGATGATTTAGGTTGTTTTTGACCTTGACCGAAGTTTTTGTCACATCAAAATCATGAATTGCACCTTAACATAATTTATTTCTATTACAGTAGAAACTCATTATAACGAAATCTGATATAAGAAAAACCCTGTTATAAAGTAGTAATTTCTTGTACCATTTGACTAATTTCTTTTTTTTTATTGTTTTAATAACCCTGATATAACGAAATTTTTGATATAAAGAAGTAATTTGTGTGTCCCCAACAACTTCGTTATAATGAGTTTCTACTGTATGACCAAAAGAGTGAAAATATGATTCAATGAACTGTGAGTATCATAATTTATTTCTATTATCATGGCCAAAAAGTGAAAAATGTGACCAGTCATATGTGTACCGCTGCGGCAAAAGGGTCCAGTTGTCGGCTCGTACATGTTGCTCCTTGTAGCATATCTAACGCTGATCTAATGTATGGTATTTGTATGTATCAGATATGCTACAATGAGCAACATGTAGGAGTCGACAACTGGACCCTTTTGCCCCGGCGGTACACATATTGAAAGGTACCAAAAGGCTGGGTAGACCTAAATAATTTAAAAGTATGTTTTAGAAGTGGAATTTTACCCCAGAACATATTGGTGATATCGGTCCTACCCAAAATGTCGATTTTGGCAAAAACTTATTTTTGCCCCAAAAAAATTCTGGAAAGCCTAACTAAAATTTGCATTTATGAAATTTTAAGCTTTTTGAAACAAATGTCTAGGAAGGGTTTTCTAAAATTGATTTTTATCTTATATTTTGCAAAAATTGCCATTTTTGTCAAATTGTGGTATTAACAGTGGGATTTAAAAAAAAATTGACCATAAAAACAAGATAAAAATCAAAAATTTGAGAAAACCCTTCCTAGACATGTTTCTAGATTCCAAAAGGCAGTAAAGTTCAAAATGCCAAAATCTTTAGTCCCATGCATGTATGATATACAACAAAATTCAAATTTTGTTGAGACCGGGACCCAGATACGCAGCTTAGCACCAAGCTTAGCCAAGGGATAAAAGTCTCAACGTCAGTACTGAGGGCCCGTACTGAAGGACAGATAGAATTTTCTTATTTCACCGATATAATCATGTAGTATTTGTTTTACTACACCTCACTGTGATTCTGGGGATGAGGTTGTTGCAGAATGGTGAAAACTTCTAACTGGGAAATAGCTTTTGACAGGCCAATGAATGGGTGTAATTACTTTATGAATAATTATGAGGTGCAATGATACTCTTTTTATGATTCAGATTTTTCTTGTACTATTGATATGCAAGCTGTTGTAGACATTGCATTGTGGATATTTTCATGGGTGTAAATTGTTAACCTTTTTAATATGCAGGGAATATTTTTGTTAATTTTAGCTATCCAATGGATAAGGTTGAGGGTAATAATAACAGTTCCGTCTTGTAATAGTCAGCTTTTGTAGATATTTTGAACTTTTTAAATATTTTATACCATCAACTAAACTATTATCATGTTCCTGTATGGGGCTCAGAAAATTTAGGGCATTTATTAAAACTTACCACATTTTAAATTTATGCAAGGATTATAGATTTCTCATATTTTTATATACAATGTATATGCTTTTATACCATGTTTTGTAAATTTGTCAATTGATATGATTACAAATATGTCCGTTCAACTGGAACCAGCCGCAAGTGTCATTGGCAAACTATATTTTTTCGCAATGTGAAAATACATGCAAAGGTAGTAATTTGCCAAAATTGATTTTAACACAGATTTATAACCTTTATCACTTCCGCCAAAAAACAAATCTGCAAAATTTCTATTTCAGGAAAATGATCAAAAATGAAAAATTTATCTAGATGTATTCTGAAGACCATAAACAGAAAACATATGGGGCTTATTGATCTTTGAACATGTTTTCTCAGTTTCATATATTACTCATGACAATATTTGACAGACTATTATTTGACTTATAGAAATCGCGTGAAATTTATGTATCATAATTATTCCTCATAACATATGGTCAAACATTTGAAAAAGTGGAAATGACAAGGGCCTGCATTTACGGCTGGTTGGAGATTAATGGTCACAAATATGAATGTTTAAGATATTATTTCTGTAATTTTCCTGATGATTTTTACAAGTGTAAATACTTCCATTTTTTATCCAAATATGCAGCTTAAACTGTTACATGAACATTTTGCATTTGATTGTGAAAGAAAGTGTGAATTGAAAAGTGCAGAATATTTGAATTTGTGAACCATGATAGTTTCGGTGGTGTTTGGGTTTCTTTTTATATTGTGGTTTACCACATTTTAAGAAGATGCAATGTGAATTGTTTGTACATGTATTCTTTGTAAATAATTCGTAGATATGTAGAAAGAGATATCAGATTGTGCAGCCATTTTGAACATGTGTATAGATGGATCAAATTGGGGTAATTTAGGTTTTTGCAAATGATGCCTTGATCAGAACATTATAATGCATGAACTTGTAATTACAGTGTAGGCTATTCCAGATTTATTTGCCCATTTTGCAAAGACCTGAAGCAACACCTGAATCCAATTTGAGCCCTACTATATGGCTGCAGACACCATTGCACTGTTAAAAATTACCGTTATTTATAATTTGTTGTAAATTTACTGAAACCGTTTTTAGTTCAGTCATTTTACCAAAGCAATATCAACTGCACTCATAATGATTAATGCACATTTTGTTTTCCACCCTTCATGTTGTTCAGTTTATATAGTATACTTAGTACTAAACATGATTTTGTTGAATACATTGTAAATCATTGTTAAGAGCAAAAAAAAATCAATTTTTAATGGTATTTTACTGGAATCGAAGCTGCCATTATCATCGTTAAAATAAGAGTTGGATATATGGTATTATACCTTTTTTAAATTCCAGAATTTTTGCTAAATTAGAAAAAAATCTGGATTTTAACAGTACCGGTATAATACCGTAAAAAGTTAGAAAAATTCCTAGTTAATGGTTCAATACCATAAAATCTGACTCATACTTTAACAGTATAGTACTGACAGCTGGGACTCCAGATAAAATACCGTTAAAAACTGGCTTTTTTTCCTTCTAACATTGACAGCATTTAACAAACAAAATATTCAATACCTTAAGCATTGTGAGGTATATTTTGTGAAATCAACATCATAAAGAATGGAAAATTTACAGATTCCTCTAAAGCAATACTCTAATAAGATTTTGATCAAAAATTGTTTATAGAGTAAAAACAGCATAAAATGGAGGAATGTGACTATCTTTAAGCGTTTTCAAGTTTATTTTGGTAAAAAATTGTTTTGCCACCAAAAAATGGATAAAAAGCACATGTATGCTTTCCTATATTAATACGTGTGGATTTAAATTCGGGATCCCGAATTGATTCCGAATTTAAATCAACAAATGGTTATAACAGAAAAAGTAAGCATGTTTGAGCCAAATCGTTTGGAGGGTATTCATATCTACCAAAAACAAACCCAATAAGCCCAAAAAATCAAAAGTCATGAGTTAGAGGGGGCGCTTCATTTTTAACACTTTATAGTATTGCTTTAAATTAACACATATTATAACACACTGGCTCGCTAATATTTTGATTTATTTTTTTCAAACATTATGAGGCAAAAATAATGTTTGGTTTTCAATCTGCAACACGATGACGCACAGCTAGCTCTCATTTTACCAATTTATTTTTTTTTGCCAAAAAGAAGGAAAATGAATGGATGCCTGGCTTAAAGCATTTGTTGTTTTCATTGCAGAAAAAGATAGCGCGAGTTATTTTAGATCATTGTGATGTGTATGATGTAGGTCCGCTTACACCTATATTTTATTCTCAGGGCATTTTTTTACTAATACTATGTAGTTCTTTTATTATAGTTCAATTATATGTAATGTGAGTATTAGCATGTTTGTGTTGTAGTTAAAACAATTTGTTGTAAGATATTTAAAATGCACTTTCAGTATTATATTAAGCAAGTTTTACAAGACATTTTTGGGGCTAATTGTGACCCATAAAGTAATGATTTTAATGACTTGATGAATTCTGATACCTGTAACATAATCTACAATAATTTTGATATCTGTTTCTTTGTTGTTCTTCTTTTTCCTGAAATTAGGGAGTAAAGACAAACAAAATGCAAAAGGGTATACATAAATGCATGCATATTTGTCAAGTGTTAGAGAGGTAGTATTTCTTTTTGATGAAACAGTAGGAAGTACATGGACATATATTTTTTGGGTAAAATATTTGCATGATTAAGTACAAAATTTAATTTCCTGAATTTAATTCAAATGATAGCCATGTAAAAGATCACCATCAATTGCTGCTACAGATCCAATAACTTCTTCTGTCTCTTTAAGCATATAATAATAATAATAATATCAGGTATTTATATGCGCTATTCACGTTAGTATCATAGCGCTTGACATTATTACGCTGTTATCAGGAAATCATCACAACCATGTCGCCTTAACTAGAATGCAATCTTTTTTGACGCACTTAGATCGTAATATTCCCCTAACAGCTCCCCAATGCGCTTGGGTCGACGGAGCAATCGAGATTAAATGTCTTGCCCAAGGACATAAACCCGTTGGCCGTAGCGGGGCTCGAACTCGCGACCTCATGATTCGGAGTCCTGCGCTGTTCCACTAGACCACACGAGCTCTCTCTTGCATCTAATGCACTCGTCAAAAACGCCCCGGCCCCTGGGTACCCGACTACCAGGGGATGGCCAGGACTTGTACTCAAGGTGTCCTTTTTAAATTGTGAACTCCCCGACCATGGCTCGTTCAAATCCTGGCCATACGGGGAAATATTTGCAAGCCAAAACCAGCTGGCCAAGTCTTGACCCTTCTATCCATTTGATTGCTTCAATGTAGTTATTGTCATAGCCTAATCTCGGTCAAGTTGATCTCGGTCAAACTCCCAACCCCAAATCCCGCCTTTTTGACATAAGTAAACTGTGTAAACAAGTCCCGGCATACATGCCTGCCGGTATATGCCTGGTAGACAGGGGCAAAAAATATGATCAACTCAGGTACCCAGCTAGCACAATAACGTTTTCTGAAAAAAAAAACGTTGACTCAAGTTTTGGACAAAAAACATAAAAGTGTGGAGTTTTTTTCCCACTTAAATTTTTTTAAACATAACGTTATAAAACTGTTTAAAAAAAGTTTCATTTACGTTAGAAAAACCTTTCAGACCCATGCTTTAAAATGGTTTTCTATCGGGTTTTTTTTTTACCGTTTCTAAAACTTTTTTTTTTTAAACTAAAGTTATCTTTTTACCAATTCAAAAACATTTCATAAACGTTTGATAAAAACAAAACCAACTGTAACCAATTCAGAACGTTTCAGAAAAATTTTGTGTTTGCTGGGTAGTACAAGTCCTGGCCATTTCCTTGAACTCAGGGGCCAGGGCATTTTTTGACAAATGTGGGCTGCTCTGGCAAAATGAGAGGAAAATCGCAAGTGTACATTTTGAATAAATGACATCTAATGTAAGAAAAGCGTGAAAAAGTCAAATTTTGTTTTTTGACATAGAACGCCTTCATGCATAAGTGTTTACCCATATCTAATGTTTTGAAGGTCAACTTTACCGGAAGTGCAATTATTCATGGTTAATTGATTGCACGTTGCTATTATACGCTGTAATAATCGGTATCTTTGAAATTGATTTGCAACTAATTTTTATTGCGATATATTCAATGGACTGCTTTGGATTTCGATCTCTACATAAAGAATGGAGTAAGAAAGTGTGACATATTATATATCATTCAAAAGCTGAGATTATAGAGAATAAAAATATGTCATAAACTTAATTTTGAAATTTGCGACTTTCCTCTCATTTTGCCATCTGGAGCACCCCTCAAAATGCATAAAGAGAATGCACTTTAGTATGAAGTAAATTGCTTAATTTACCACACTGTACAAATGGCTTGGAAACATACTGGTTGGTCATTGTATCTTTTCAATCATTCTTATAAGTTAACTATGTAACCAGCATCTCTGTACCTGATTAATTTTCATTTCTGATTCATTCTGATTCTGTCCAAAATATACAATAATAATTTGAATTTTTCTAACTTCAGAGTGATTTCAAGGGGAGAAGGCACTTGTATTTTTAAGATGGGTGGATATATCATATTAAAGTATTGCCCATAAAAAATGAAAAGAATTATAAGTAGGATTTGTATCAAATCAAAAAGTTTTTTAAAAGTATCTTATGTGTAATAATTGGTCAATGTCATAAATCCATGTCAAGTGAATATCAACAATTATAATTATATTAATAAATCAGGCTTTCCTAAAGACTCTGTCAGACATCTCTGTATAGAGCCTAAAAGTGTGAGTAATATGCAAAAGTTTCTCATACTGAACATATGCTAAATGGACACTACCGCATGGATAACGTATTGGACAGAACCGTTTGGATAGCGTATGGAACATGGGCCTTTTTCTAACGAACAACAATGTGCAAAACAATAGTAGGATTAAAGCAATACTATAAGATTTTGATCAAAATGGTTATACATAGTAAAAACAGCAAAAAATGGAAGTATTGTGACTATCTAAAAGCGTTTTCAAGTTAATTTTGTCAAAAAATTGTTTTGCCGCCAAAAATTGGACAAAAAGGACATGTACGCTTTCCTATACTAATACATATGGAATTACATATGGGATCCCAAATTTAATTCTACAAATGGACATAACAGAAAAAGTAAGCATATTTAAGCCAAATTATTTGGAGGGTATTAATATCTATTCAAAACAAACTCAATAAGCATAAAGGTACTGGCCTAGATTCTTCCCATTATATTTTTACCTACATATTTTTTTTACATGAATTGGTACAACATGTTTATAGTAATATAACCTACAAGTAGTTTTCCTTAATTTTGAGGAATATTGGAGAAAATTGCAATTCTTTACCTGCTTTATTTGTAATCTAGGCTAGTCCCTTTAAAGACTGTTAAACACTGTTTTCACACCACTTCCAAATTTTGGATTTTTTTCTAAATTTCAAACAAAAATCAAGAAATTTACGCCAAATTAAAGTAAATTTTTGGAGAAAATTTCAATTTTTGCATAACTTTCGACTCAAAATTTGGGGAATTTGGTATATGGATCCATGGGTCCCTTTTTCTTGAAAATTGGTATATGCATGGGTGTTACTTCAAATTTCTTTTGGGGCAGGTAACACTGTAAAGTGAAAGTTCCTCGTTTTGGAACTAGTCCTCGTTTTGCTAAAACGAGTAGGGTACTCGTTTTTCTAAAACGAGTAACAAAACAAGTAGCAAAACAAGGCAATTACCTCGTTTTGCTACTTGTTTTGTTCCT
>JXSR01S006019.1:597-10934 GCA_000969725.1 Ophiothrix spiculata
TGTTGAAGACATAAGAGGCCGGGGCCCAGCGTATAAGTAGGGGACCTGGCCTAGAACATGATATTTGGCAACTTTACAGACAGTTCGAAGTACTAATAATATTACACAGTTACATTGCATATGTACCTTTTATTTAATAGTGCCTATTAATTTCCCTTTTGTCTTACATACAAACAAAAATGTGCTTTTATTTTATAAATGACATTTATTTAGGGCAACTGAAGGTGCATTGTCTTTTTAAAGACATTTCTTGTTGAGCATTATGATCTGTTGGCTGGCAGACTAACGGGGACCGGACAGTGCAGTGGTTAGGGCACTTACCCAGCACGCAAGAGGTCCGGGGTTCGAGTCCCCATTCGGCAATTTTTTTTCTCAAAATAAATGAATGTCTGGTTTGATCAGTGATTTGCAATTTTGTAAGGCCTAATGTTACGTATTTCTCATCAATATTTTTGTCCCCGTCGGTTCATTTCATGAATGTTTTAAGCCCGGGGTTTTAAGACCCCGGGGTCTAGACTTAGCTAGACTTGAAGGTTAACGTTACGGTTTTAAAAAGGTCATGATATATTTCTATTTACTTTAGATTATGTAATGGTACGACATTATGCTTTTGTTTTCATCAAACAAGATTATATCCCGGAATAACGACGATTAGCCTAGATGCAAACATTAGTGTTCAGAAAACCAAACACCTTTAAGGGGAGCTATGGTCATTTTGGGGTAGGCCTATTATTTTGAATGATCAGTTTGAGACTTAAGATTCTTGCACATTGTGTTGTCAAACGCATATCAACACAAAGCAAATGAATTGAAGTTTTAGACAATTGTATTTTCACATTCATATCAATAAGTAAACACCTCACAAAAGATAAGTGAACAGTTAGTCTGACCCTCATAAATCCAAGTAAAAGCCCTCAAAGTCCAACGATATTGACATATATGAAAAATATGGAATCTTAGCTAAATATTGACCCCAAATTTGACATCAAAAACCATTACCATCATTTTACACTAGCCGTTTGAAAAATCTATCTCAATTTTCATTTCTCACATTTTGGGTATACCCGCTGAGTTTTCTACACGAATTGGGTCATATGGGTTCAAAAAATGACCACCAGAGATGACCCCACATGACCTAATTCGTGTCCCCAAAAAATTGGATTCAAAATTCCTTCAAATCGTTTTCAAAATTACAAATCCCTGTAGACTACGGTGTTGTAATAACTGAAAAACGACCCTTGTCATTTTTTCGGAGTTATGACCCTAATGTTATTTTCGGAGATATGACCCTTGTATTTTTTTTCGGAGTTTTGACCCTTCGGAATATTGACCCTCATGTTATTTTCGGAGCCATGACCCTTCGGAGTAATGACCCTTCGGAATAATGCGGAGACCCCCACAAGCCTGCCATGGCCAGCACATTGGAAAGAATGGTTTGGGTATTGTTACTCATACATAATGGTGATCTTGTGGACGAAAATGGATCATGAATTGTCTTTTTAACACTTACAACATGCTATAAGGGGGGATTCCGTGGTACTACCCCCTACTTATAAAAAGCACTTTCTCATCCGAATTTTTTAATAATCTTTACACCATAGGTACACTAATCACAACCATATTTCAGGAAAATATAACATTTACGAGCCGTTTCAAAATGGCGGCCAAATAACAGATTTTCGTTTCACGACATCTTGACTTTGGCCAAAATTTTAAAAACTAACTTCCCGAAGAAATATTCCAATGACATTTGGCTCAAATTAGGAGATCATTAATACCATGACAAAAATGTTGAAATAAAATTTGGAAATTTTTACGAGAACCGACAAACTCTGGGACCATAAAACCTACGTAGAACATGGTCTCGCGTACGCGCGTCAAAATGGACTGATGTTGGTCCATTTTTGAACTTTTTGTGATTTTTAAAAGTTTTGATTTTTTTTTCTCATTTTTTTGAAAAGTTTTGAAATTTTTTGTAGAAATGAAAATCTTAAAAGGTGATTTTTTTCCAGCTTACAATACAATCTTTGCCAAAAATACTTGGGACACTTAATTGACAATGAAATAGTTATGAATGCAATGGAGTGTGGGGTCAAAGTTATTGAAGACGCAGTTTCTCTCCCTCCCTGTCCCAGGACCTCCCTCCCCACCATCCAATGTTGCGACAAACGCCTGCGCACACCACATTCTTTAAAATTAAGATATATTACTTAACAACATTGCAAAGGGGAGTGGGGAGGTAGTGTCCCGACTATTTTGGCCAAGATCGTCTTATAAACTGGAAAAATCACATATTACATTTACTAAAATAATAATAACTCAAAAAACAAACAAGCAAAGGTGACACTGTTGAGGGTTAAATAATTCAGACGAGTTTCATTTCCTTCAAAAAATTTCAAAACTTTTCAAAAAAGAAAAGAAAAGTATATCAAAAAAATGAAAAAAATGTGAATTTTTAAAACTTTTAAAAATCATAAAAAGTTCAAAAAATGGACCAAAATGAGTCCATTTTGACGCGAGACCATGTTGTAGGTTTTATGGTACCAGGAAAAACTAGAATACTTTGGAAAAACCAAATGCAGCTAAGTGTTATATAACTAGTCATGACAAACGATGCAAAAATGCTTATGCAAATAACTCTTCTTGGATGGCAACAATGCTATTATTTGTCTAATTCTTCAATAATCCCATTAATTTTATTTTGATTTCTTGATAAATCAATAAATAAGACAAGAACGTCCAAACTATTGTTGTTACCCAGGACCGGGGAGCTCAGTTACTCGGATCGATATGTAAGAATGCACATTATTTTGCGTCAGGCACGGCACACCGATAACTTTATGTCAACAAGATTTAACCACGGTCTAACCCACTTTGGTCATACGCGACACGGTAGTAGTAACCACGGGCGGGTACGCCCCTAGTAAATATCGTGTACAAAAATAGTACAACATTCCTAAGGTACACATTTTGAACATCATTTAAGTACAATTTGAGTACATATATAGTACACAAATTTGTACTATATTTGTACTAAAACTGTACTATAATTGTGTTTCAAATGTGCATCTCAGGAATGTTGTACTAGATTATTGTACTCGATTTTTTCCAGGGGCGTCAGATCTGATGCCGGATCCGTGCTTACTTATAAGCGGTCTAGGGAGAAACGGATCTCAGATCTTGATCTCGGGAGATGCACATGCATCTGGATCTACACTCCGTGTAGATTGACCCATTTATATAACTGAAATTCATGAGTTCATTTGAATTCAATAAGATATTATCCCGGGATATTAGGTGCTGATCCGGAAGTGCCTGACCATTGGCGCGCGGTGTGCCATGTACAATAATAATAGCCAGTGAAAGGAACCATTCCGAGACCAAAAATTAACTTATTCGCTTTTGGACGTCACTACGTCGAAAACCAGTTTTGTCACTCCAGAAACTGCGTTAATCAGACAAATTGCCTATCGCGTGGGATCGTTCACAAACATTGTTGATTTTTTTTTTGAAGGTTTCAAAACGGGAACTCCGAAAAAAAATCACTCTAAATTTACTCCTAAAAAATTGAGTTTGTATGACTTTTACTGGGGTTTGAAGTCCATTTCTCAGAAAAAAAGGAGGGGGAGTCCCGAAAAATTTCGAGATCTGAAAGGGGGCCCCCAATTTTATTTTTGCTCTAAAATTATGTTTGCATCAGCCCCTCCCCCTTACAAGTGTTTGTCAACAGAGCAAATGGGCACTCATTTCGGTTTACGCCCACGTAAAAGCTTATTATGATAATTATTTCATTGCTTATTCATAATGGTATGGATGAGTACATTCTTTGGTCCTGGTGTCCCTGAAGTTAGACACTTCATCTTTTGAGGCAGTGCCACGCAGACCATTTCTTTCTCAGCTCCGGAAAATCCCGTGTCTACAGAACGTAAGTTGATATTATAAATAAAAGCTATTTTTTATTTTTTTTTCTGTTTTTCAATTTAAGAATTAACATTAACAGTCTCATTCAACATTCATAAGGTGCACATTTGTGATGGCTCACCCCGAAAAGGGGGTGGGGGGACTTTGCAGTTATCAATTTTGATTTTATTATTTCACCTGTTAGAGCGTTTTCTAAGCTTTAAAATGACACCTTATTTGTTAAAATTGATCAAGGCGATCAAATTTTACAACAGAAAATCTGCTGGAAGTTTCTTATTATTTCCTTTATTTTTTGCTGCCTATTTTCATAAGTTTCTCGAAAAGTGTTCTGTCGCGAAGTCCCCTTTTTTCGGGGCGAGTCATCACATTGTTCTTCCAATTGTTATGCAGACCTCGCTGAGCTGAGTTAGTATTATTATTAATTAACTCATAGGCGGAATGACTCTTCAGTACACGCCCTGATAAAAATTGAGTAAAATTAGAAAATCTTTTAGTTTACCACGTTGTAGAATACGATTCTTCGAGCTTTCTGCATTTGCAGGGGGGATGGTACAATTTGTGACCCCACTTCCGTGACCCCACTTTTGTGACCCCACTTTATTTTTGCCAATTTTACACCAATATCACAAAAAATATATTTTTACGCTTTTTTGAAATCATTCGAGGTCATTAAGGGGGTCTTAAGGGGATCGAAAGGAGTTTTAACTTTAAAAAGGTCAAATTCTCAAAATGCTATGATTGACCTAAAATTTGATATGGATGTACTTTAGGACATCCTGAACAACATAAACACATATTATAAATCATCCGAGGTCATTAAGGGGGTCTTAAGGGGGTCAAAAGGGGTGAAAGTTCAAATTGGCAGATATTGATTTTGATGATTTTTTCATATATTTTTTAATTTGTTCAAATTTGACCCGAAAGTGACCGTTAAATGACCTCTGAAATGTGTCTATGTTGCTTAGGATGTCCTAAAGTACATTGATATCAAATTTCAGGTCAAAATTAGCAAAGACCTCGGATGATTTCAGAAATGCGTAAAAATATATTTTTTGTGATATTGGTGTAAAATTGACAAAAATAAAGTGGGGTCACAAAAGTGGGGTCACGGAAGTGGGGTCACAAATTGTACCATCCCTTTGCGGGGAGTGATTTTTTGGCGAGCTGCTAGCGAGCCTTATTAGAGACTATAGCGAAACCGAGTCTTCAGAGTCTATACATTGCAAAATGACTATGAAACAACTAATAAAGCTCAATTAATTAGTTAAATCACTGAATAGAGTGTTATCTAATTTATTGGATTGAATTTACCCGAAATATATCTGGCAGTGTGACAATTCCACACTGACCGTCCATTCACACTGACGAAGACCACACTGACGCTACGTTTTACGTTGACGGGCAATATTAGTTCCAATAATTGTAACTCAGGACCAAGTGTCCAGAGTTACAAGGAATATGTGGAGTTACATTGCCGTTTAAGCTTTCTAAGTTTTGACATGAAATAATTAAGAAATTAAAAACCCAAAAAAATTTCTCTCAACACAGACAACATCTTTAAATAGTGTAGAATCATTACAAAACTAATTTAAATCCAAAGATGAAATTTATTATCCAAAATCTGGACATAAACAAAGTTGAGGTTGTCAAATTCGGAAACCCAATGTTGCAGCTTACAAGGTAAGATTTGGCCTCAAAATCACACATTGTGATTCTAAATGTTAACAAATTACCTATCATGAGATGCACAAGACTCTCAAGAAGCATATTAATCATAAAATTTGTAAGCAACTTCAATATTTTGGCTGAATTTGCGGTGTGGACTTAGCCTCAAGATGCTCTGTATACACTATACAAACTTGTTCGCACTAATATTCTATATGTATACACATGCTTAAATGGCAGTTTTACTACATAGTATTTCCCATGACTTGACACTAAGTCAAGTCATGGTGCCAGGAGTAGGGCAATATAGGACATATGATTTATCAGATACGAACTGCAACACTCCACAAATACGGCTAAGGATATTTAAAATAAATTTACTTACTATAAACACTTCCCGAAGTTGTTAGTCACTTGGAGCAAGAACCCTGTTTTCTCTGATGTCACAAACGTCACGTGCATGGATGTGGCGTTTATTCTTGAACTTGAGAAGATTTTTATTTTTTTAAGGTATGATCAAATAGACTAAACAACTTCTTGGACCAATCAGCAAAAGAATAAATACTACATTTTTGTAAGCTATGAACAATAAAAACAGAAATTTCCCTTCGATTTTGTTCACAAACGTCACGAAATACTTGCCCTATCGCATTTCTTCCAAAAATAGATCGACTCCACGATGTATGCAAAGTATTCTTTGATGTATGTTGGCAACTGGCCAGGAAAGGATTTGACCATAGATAATGCTCTATTATCTATGATAATTGTCTCAGATTTGATAATGTAATTGGATGATTATGTCTCTTGAAACTTTTAAACCTCTCATAAATAGAGGGATATTGCATAATATTATATATCGTCATGGTTTTCTTTTGTTTATGCAAGGTTTTTCGTTGTAAGATATTCATGAGTTAAGACTGCTTCAAAAGAATTGAAAGTTAAATAATCAATATAATCAATACATGTGTTTAAACAACAGCTTTCACGCTAGATTAATTTCATGATGTCTACATGAAGGATGAATCCAGCTAATAGAGTACGGTCTGTGAGAAAAACTTTGATTTTGGGCTTGACTGCAAAATGGAGTCTGCACAATTGTTCTTGACTGTTTCTTAGTCTTTGAGCCCATAGATTCCAGAACTGAATGATGCAAAATCCGCACCATTGAACATTTTGAGAAATCCAAGATAAAACAAAATGGCTACCAAAACAAGGGGTGATATTTCAAAATTGGTCAAATTGTGTTCAAAACCACTCCAACATGTTCCTCTCATCACAAGGAAGCAGAAAAAATACACTTTTACTTCTGGAGTTATATTCAAAATGTGAAAGGTCATATTAGGCGACTAGTGAATCTAGCCTACAGTGCATATTGCAGATTCGACCCATGACCTAATTTGCACATGGGCGAGATGATGCAATCCAAGTTACAAATGTGATAATCGGTTAACAATCAAATGGATAAATACGAAAATGTCACCCCGCTTATCAGATGCTTCAGTGGTATTGTGGTTAAGGCGTTGGACTAGAAATCTAAACTATGCTTTTTGGCGTTGGTTCGAGCCGGCATGGTACTCTTTCGAAAAAAAAATTGTTTCTTTTTTATCTCCAAATAATTTTAAACATTATTAAAACACAGTTTTAGAGTTAGAAATATCTGAAAAATGACGCTAACTTAAAAGAAATAATATTATTCCTTAATTTGATGGGAATTGCTCATTCAGTACCGTAAACATGGTGAAGGCGTGATATCGCCCTGGCCTAGGTCAGAAATGGTAATATTGTGTAGAAATCCGACTAAATACGATAAAATACCCGTTTTTTATCTCTGAAGTTGGCAAATTCAGAGATAAGTTGGAACTTCTCACTATGACAGTTGTCTGTATTGATATTTAATGCACACTAGAAAACTAGCGGATTGTATGACAAAACTAGCCAAAAAATAATATTTTAGTTTCAAATTACGTGTCTCTTTGTTTCATTTGGTATGAAAATAAAAAATATTCAAACTACCCACATTTTCAGGAGCCAGAATTCATCCAAATTGCAATTAATTTCGCATCTGAACAGATATTTATGTTCAGTAAAATGTGTTTTTACTGTCTGTAGGAGTGGATAGTCTTCGTTTTACACTATAACACAATCGGAAGCTCAAGAATTCATCTGGTGCGGTCGTCAATGATCGGCTTAATCCGGAAATGGCTCTGAAATAGAATATATCGCTACGTTGACGTCATATTAATTTGGCCGATTGAATATTAGTGTGCATTCGGTACCGAATGTATGAGAGTATGAATCCACCCTAACGGCTTGAAACCCGGCGATTGATTGTTTCATGTTTAATTTATAAAGAGCACCGCACAATCATACTGCAGGTCGCATAATTTTTCCCCTCTCCGATTTTAAGCAGTGAAATTAAATTTTTAATCGGCCGTGCTGTTGATGTTTAACATTAATAATAATGAGTCAGAAAAATATTTCTAAAACCCCTGTAAAATCGAAAATATAAGATCTGAAAAACAAAACATGTTGCATATTTATGTATAAATATTGTGTAACTGTAATGCAACTACATTTTTCGAAATATGTGCAACATTTCATGCAATTTTACAGGTATCAAGATATGCCGGTGATTTTCTCAAAAAATATTAATTCAGTGTAAAATATATATTTATAAATGCCGAAGTCCTGTGATAATCTTGCGTTAAAATGTGCTAAAACAAAATTAATGTAACGGTTGCTTTTGTTTATCTTTCTGACACATGATAAAAAAATACCATATTTCTCAAATTCTATCATTGCGCATGCGTAACCAATTATTGTAAATATGAAAGTATTATATCTTTAGATACCCGTCAATACACAATCAGCTAGCTAGTCTACTGGTTAGCAGTCTGGGCCCAAATTCATGAAAGCCTGCTAACTCTAGTTGCGGCTTGCCTGCTAACTCTTCCTGTCAAATTCTGACAGTATACAAAGAGTTAGCAGTCAACTAGAGTTAGCAGTGTTTCATGGACTTTTAATCTCAGAAGCGTGGGTACGAACCCTGGCGGAGTCGTTTTGATAAATTTCATTTTTTTTTTGCGTAGCGAATTAGTTTTTCTTCAATTATTAACTGTAACGAATGAAATTCTCGACATTTTTTGGCATGATTTATATAAAAGAACCAAAAGGTTACTTTTCAGTCTGGAAAATAAATGTTGCATTCATTGCATTTCGCATGAAATGCAAAATATTTCAGTGCAGCGAGGCCATTCAAAACAAACTCTGACATGAGATTCCCAGCTATGCAATACAAATTGCAGGCAAGTACGAAGAAACAATATTATGTACCTTTCGTTCATCACATCAACGTATATTTTTCCTCTCGTTATTTCTTCACTTTACAGGCCTCACAGGCAAAATATATTTTTCAAATTTCATCAATCGTGAGTTTTTATATTTTTACTAGCAGAATCGATCCAACTAACGGCGTTTTATCTTCTAAAACAAGATTGATGTAGGGGTTCAAATTTGGTTGCCTAAAAAATCTCAAAATCGTTGATTTTTTATAGAAAATGCCATTTAATGCTTCTTTTTTATCAACAGCAAAAATATTCATATTGGAAAAACTCCATATTTTCATACCCCGTTCCCAATTTGCATTTACGTCTTCAGATAATAGGCATAAGGGTTCAAAGCCAGCATTTTTAGCAGGTCACGTTTAAGAAAACAAAATCTCAAAATACAGAATTCGCATAAGGGCGCACTACACTAAATAACTAGCATTCGCAATCCGGCATTTCTATAATCGGCAAAATTGACTGCCCTTCTAAAAACAGGACTTCAAAACGTATGGAAGGGCAATATGTTTGGTCAATATTTTGTTCTTATCATAAAGTTAGGTTTATTTAAAGATGCTCTGACGCCATTTTTGATCTCCAGACTAATTTGGTAAAATTTAAAGGATTTTCCTTAATTTGCGCTTGGTTCTGGAAATACAAAATTCGGCTCTCCATGATAGGGGGCGTTATATTTCAGCGTCCGATTTCTTGAAAATTTTGCCTTGAAGGTGTACTTTTATCATTATTTTGTGTTAGAAGAGATCATAATCATCTGAGAAAAGGCAATGTTGAAGCAACCAGTTGCTTTATTATTGAGTTCTCGGGTGTTTTTAGGAAGCCATTTTGTACAGTAAGTCAATGGGAAGCTCTATTGTGGTGTGACGCCATAATGAGCTCATTAACAGGGTCGTTACGATTAGACTGCTCAGGGCTATGTATAGCCGAAAATCTACATTAATCAAAATGCCACCGATTCCGCCAGCTGGTCCCGTAGCCTACGGTAGTTAAGGCGCTAAACGCGTAATCTTGATACAATTGCTGGCGTGGGTTCGAGCCCGGCAATGGGGCTCTTTCTCAAAATATTTTTTTTTAATCTTAGAATTTTAAAAATTAAAAATACACAATTGAAGAGGTAAAAACCCCAAAACACAGGGCGTCTCAATAAAAGTGTAACACTCGGAAATTGCTTGTTTTAGGCATGAAATTGTGTCGTAATTTATACAAAGTTAATGTCAAATACAAGATAAAGGACCTATCTTTCCAGTTTAATTTACCCCATCAAGATTGCTTTTGTCAATCTGAAGATATACGCAATTGTTTGCAGGTAAGCGAATTCCACTCTGTGCCACTTTTCAATAATGCGATAGAAACGTTTCTGAATAACATTTTCAAACAATAGCAATGAAACATGTGTAAAATGTGTGAAAA
>JXSR01S006020.1:21641-37474 GCA_000969725.1 Ophiothrix spiculata
AAAATATTTGATAGCAAATGACTTTGAGAGTTAAAACAAATGTATTTGTCCCTTCATTGGGATGTTAACAAGCTTCTAATTCAAAATGGTGCCTGTACTGAGATCCAAAATGGCCGCCAAAATACATTTTAATGTGATAAAATGGGTTGACATAAAGTGGTTTATGAGTTGTTTTAAAACTAAAATAATGAAAATATAGCATTTTGGCGGCCATTTTGGACGCCATCTTGAATATCGCGAGTGCATCGGGAAATTAATTTTGTTAACATCTCAAATGTGTTTTAGGACCATCAAACGAAGCTAAAAAAGTTGGTTTGGTAGAGTCCTGGGGGGGGGGGTGCCCGGAAACCCCCCTGTAGATACCCGACTATATACGTATACCAAAAAGGATCCGACCTAATCCTTGTCAAGAGAAACAATATCACCATCGCTTTCAACACAGCCCGTGCTGTCACAACCACATCAATCATCACCACCACAACCACCGCCAACGCACACACCCCACACAAACTTCGAATCAAACACAAACTCCTACACCAACACAAACTCCAACACAAACTCCTACACCAACACAAACTCCTCCAACACAAACTTCAACTCCAACACAAACTCCTCCAACACGAACTCCAACACATTCTCCTACACCAACACAAACTCCTCCAACACACACTCCTACACCAACACAAACTCCTCCAGCACAAACTCCTACACCAACACAATCTCCTCAAACAAGAACTCCAACTCCAACACACACTCCTCCCCCGACACAAACTCCCCCAACACAAATTCCAAGACAAACGCACACTCCTACACCAACATAAACTTCTCCAACACGAACTCCAAAACCAACACACACCCCTATACCAACACAAACTCATCCAACACAAACTCCTTCTCCTACACAAACTCCTCCAACGCGAACTCCAACTACAACACACACTCCTACACCAACACAATTCCTCCAACACAAATTCCAACACCAACACAAACTCCAATACCAACACAAACTCCTCCAACACAAACTCCAACACCAACGCACACTCCTACACCAACTCAAACTCCTCCAACACAAACTCCAACACCAAAACAAACTCCTACACCAACACAAACTCCTCCAACACAAACTCCAACACCAACGCACACTCCTACACCAACACAAACTCCTCCAACACAAACTCCAACACCAAAACAAACTCCTCCAACACAAACTCCATCTCCAACACAAACTTCAACACCAACACAAAATGCTACACAAACTCCAATACCAGCACATTTAACTCCAATCCAAACATCAACACAATTCCAACACCGACACAAACCTCAACACCAATACATACCTCGAATACCGACACAAAAATGAGTCTTAACCTTTTTTGACCTTTGGAATGAAGATAGGTTGAACAAAAAAGTCACTAACGACACTTCTGATTGCTGGTTCAAGACAAACAATTTGAAATTGGACAAAGTTGAAAACGTTGATCTATTTTGTGAACCGTTCTTGACCCCAAAGGACAAATCTACCTCTACCGATTGAGTCACAATAAACACTTTCGATCGATGGCTCGAGCAATTTGACACCTTAATCTTTGAAATCAGATAAAGTTAAAAATTTGACTTTTTGTGACCTTCCACCCATAGAGAAAGGTCAGTCGATGGGTTCTGTATAAACAAACACTTCTGATCACTGGCTCAAGACAGACAATTCGACCTTTTTTGATCGCTTGTTGAAATCAGAGAATGCTAAAACTTGACTTTTGTTTGTGAACTTTGACTACTATAAAAGGAAGTTTTGCCGACGGGGTCATTATTGACATTTTTGATCGGCGGTTTAGGACAAAGCCGCTGAAACCTAAACATTTCCCTGACCTTTGACCCCTAAGAAAATGTCGAACAGGAAACAAAACGTACAAAAGCTACGTATGATCGTATCAAAGAAGTGACACAGACCCACCGTGGTTTTAACCAGAAATGAAGGAAGGTTTCAATAAAAGGTCACTAAACGACACTTTTAATTGATAGTTCAAGACGAACAATTTAAGATCTTAACCTTTGGAACCGGACAAATCCGATAAATTCTTATTAAGTAACAGTTGTAGAGGTCTCAAGGCGTTTCATATCCATGTAAATATCTTTGAACCCCGTTGAGTTAAAAAGTCTTTCGTGAAAAGAATGTTCCTGACTCCCTGACGTAACTAATGACTCCAATTCGGTCAGGGTAGGTCACCTCAAAAATGGGAGATGATCCCCAGGGGGTGACCCCATACTGCAGACTAAGTTTAGTTAAAATCGGTTCTGTGATTATTCAGAGTTTTAAGTCGTCGATGTGTTGCCGGAAAAAAAGAAAGAGAGAAAGAAAAACAGAACCCTGCCGCCGACTACGGAGGGTACAAATCAGTCAGAATATGGAGTTGCCGTTTCATACGAATTGCTATGAAGATATGTGTGATTTCACCATTAACCTTTTTCTAGCACGTATACATGTAATTTTTACTTGGATCAATAGAAACTTTTAATCGTCTCGCTGAAGAGGAATCTAGTCGTTATAATAAATGTATCAGTATGCAAAGGATTATATATATCTTAAATGTATGTTTTACCTTAACAAAAATAACCACTTCCTTCCACGGTTCTTCGTTTTCTGACTTATGCTGCATCTTGTTCATATTTTTGCGCGCTTCGCGTAGATGTATCATGGTCAGCAAAGCAAGTATGAAATTGACTATCAAGCTGGCAGCTACTGGTACGCCGAAAGCTATCAGATTGGTAAGGCCAGCACGAAGCCAACACGTAGAATCATCATAGATTGGTGTCATTCTGAATGGTAAACAGTCACACAGGTGACATGATACAGCTATTGTGACGAACATGGCTGGAACCGCCCATCCAATCAGTTGGTAGAAGAACAGTAATTTGAAATTAATTAATCCTTGCTCCATCGATTTGAGGACAAACTGATAAACAAGACTACAAGCGAGCATTGTTGACCACGTGAACACAGCTAACCAAGCAAAGTGCAAGAGGGTAGCAAAAACTACACACGACATGACAGACAAAGTATTTGGATCTGAGATAAGTGTCATACTTTGAGCAACTAAAAGTGCTATACATAGCGATACTACACCATTCCCGTAAAAATTGTTGCGAAGTTCTTTGAATTGTGCATAACAAACTAATGTTGCAGATAAGCCAAAAAGAGACAGACTTGTCGTTACAATGCTTACTTTATCAAGATAACTGTTAGGTCTCCTGTTTTTCACATGCACCTGTAACGAATCATAACATATCTGTACGTTTCCATCAGGTAAAGTATTAAATTTGTCGTTAGTGATGGTTTGTCCAGCATATTGTAGCGTCGTCATGTTGTCATTGATGGTGAAGTCTTTTTTTGAGATTATTATAAAAGCACACTGTAAAAACATTGGTAGAACTTTATGACCACACACCATTAACACCGAGTGTCGTGTTTTAGTTTGACGCGATTCCAAATCATATCCCTTATAATAGACTAAGTAACTTGAATTAATGTAGATGTCTGTAGCAGTATTGAAAATAAATCTGTAAGTTTCAGAGGTATTTACATACACAAAAGTAGACGGGTGTCCTAGATACCAGTTACCTGTGCATGAGGCGTCCTTTCTAGACGAATCACATGATACGAACGAATCCATCGTGGCTATACTACAAATAGTTTCGTTTCCGTTGAAAATCATATTTTCTATCTGGTAGAGATAGTTAAGTGCATCACTATGCAACAACTGCAACGTTGTCCAAACTACTCCATCTTGTACTCGAATATTGCTGTAGGTGAAATTTTTACCATTTAAGAACCGTTCATTTTGAATAATTTCTGGCAAGCACTGGGTATCCCGGCTAGATTTAGATTTAAAAAATATCACTAAATTTTGATGATTGCAGGTCCAGGTGTCAGTGACGAAAATGTTTCCGTCTTGAGATACGACGCACTTTCCATTGGTAGCAATGTACCCGGGTCTACAAGTCACTTTTTGACAAGATTGTGTCACGGTATCGAAAAGTTCCTCTGGGTAACAGACCGATTCTTCTCTATGAGTAGGACGAAACTGCCATAATGTTCTGTAGTTGTTTCTCATATCAGGACATAACTTCAACGCATTCTGATATTCATAGTTTATCCCATGACATATTGCGCAGTGTGGGTTTTTTGAGAAATAGTTAAACCCATCAGGTTGAAACCCAAGGCATACCTCAAGGACATATGACTCGCACGCGGTAGATACACTTGAATTCATCGTCGATGGGCAATGGTCATATTTACCATTAAAACATCGACGAATCTGATTACCTAATATTTGTGTGACACCCTTTTCTGTCACACGAATGGCTGACGGGATTGTCAATATGTCAGAGCAAGTACTCGCCTCAGTGAAATCTTCCTTCCAGGGCTGAATGTCGTCAATCGTACGAAAATTACAAAGAGCACAGAATATATTGCGATAGTTGTTGCCATACTGATCGAACACTGGCAACCCATCCACTTCAAGACTGCAAAGAGATTTTAGAAATGTATCGGTCCATAAATGAGAGCATTTATCGATTAAATAAAACTCGCCAATAAGTGACAAAAAGTAACATGAATATAAGGCCTCTCCAAGTAAAGGTGTCGGAGTACTGCTGTTATTTAATGAAAGAGCACAGGTCGAGTTGAAGTCAATGCAACAGTCGCCGAATTTCAAACACTCAATATCGCAACGACATGTGGTATAGTCAAGATGGCTGCATCGCCCTTCACAGCTATTATAAAGATGAAGTGAAAGTACAGAACTTTGGTGAACCATTGCTATAAAAAAAATACAAATTAATAGTTGTACATATCCTGTTTCTTGTTTTTTTCTTCATCTTTTCCCTCTCCTGATGCGTTTCACACTCTTTTCTTTCTTTTTTTAATTTACTGATGCAGGGTATCCCAATAAGTAAGGCACTGAGATTGAAGCCTTTCTTTTTTTAGATTTGGTTGAATGATTTTGAAAATCAAAAATCTCTTTCAAATTACAAAATGAGAATGTCTTTTTCTCAACAAAATCCAATTTCATATATTATTGAAAAGGTTTAAACGTGCGGTGAAATATATATACTGATATGAATTTTAAACTGGGCAACCACACAACATAATTGGCAGTCAGCGAAAAAATCACTGAACATCCAGGATTCGAACCTGGTACCTTGGCATTACTAGCGCCACGCTCTACCAACTGAGCTAATGAGTCAGATGGGGAAGAACGGTCGATCTTTTATCTATAGGCCTTCAGTTCTAACCCTGTTCCTCTAACATCATCTCATCCGAACTCGCAATTTATTATTTATTATTATTTATATGCATAATTTAAGAACACAATCTTCAAGGTGTTCTGACGAGCGCAGGTCGCTACCATCAGCTCTTTGATACATTTGAATGAAACCAGGTTTAGTATCATACTAACGAAGACCGATATACAGTGTGCCCAAGAAAAAGAAATCAAGATTAAAGTTTTTCATTCTTTGGCATGGTTAAATTTTTTTTTTCAAAGTTCATACTAAATTCATGACATGGTATGTTTTCGTTAATATGACACGCTTTTCGTTCACTTCGTTTTCATAATTTTCTTTTCTTTTCTTTTTCATTTTTCTCTTCTTCTACAGCTTGTCCCAATATTAATGCAACGAGCAAATAAAAAATATTTAAAAATAGTTCCCATACTAATATATGTTTTTCAAAAGTAGAGTAACTACTTTACAACATGCTTTTAGTCCCGTTTCATTTTATCACTCCAGTCCAAAAATATGAGGAATTTAAGAAAGCCCTTTAAATCTACTTTGGTCCGATTTGTAAGTTTAGACGTCAAGCTAAAGAAATATAAACTTGAAATAAAGAGAATTCTGCAACCAATTAGAGCACAATCAATCCAAACCAATCTTACCTGAACTGTACTTGATATTAAGTGATATTTTAAGTTCATTTTTAACTTAAAAACTTTCAATTATTTAAGTTTGGATCTTCCTGATCCGCTCATATTCCTTGAATCTGTTACTTCTGGTGCGATAATTGGGTAGTTTAGGATACAATTTCTACCAAAAAAGGTATTCTAATGAAAGATGTCAACCAATAATAAGTCTTGAACCGAAACCACGAAAGAAAACTGAAGACAAGGGAGTTTAAGAACTCAAGTAAGTTAATGATTCATCTGGCCCGTTAAGGAGACGTAACAGGTTGACTGAAACCAGACGCAAGAACCTGCTTAATATCAGCAGCTCATCATTAAATTGAGTCCTAATGTCATGAAATGGATTCAAGGGATGCTTCTAATCATGTGATGTTTTTAGCAATTTCCATTTAACGTGTGCACAATGACGTCACCTGAGGTAAATCTTCACAGATTGATAAATCGGACCACCAAGATTTTTCGGGTCTTTACAAAATGTGCAATAACTTTTGATTCAGAGATCCAAATTAAACAAAACAAAATTCCTGTAAAAGCAAATGGTCTACTCGTTTAAATTATTGTATCGTTTGCTCACCACTGTGCTCTGTTCTCTCAAAATAAAAGTTCAAAGTTTGTTGCGTTTTTATTTGGACACCCTGTATATACGTATTCACTATTATTTTGGGCTCCTTTTTCCTCTCCTTTCTTTTCGTTTTTGTCTTCTTCTTCTTTCTCTTCTTCTTCTTCTTCTTCTTCTTCTTCTTCTTCTCTTTCTTATTCGTCCTCTTCTCCTTCTTCTTCTTCGATTTCTTTTACTCGTTTTCTTTTTCTTTGTTTTTTCCCCTTCTTTGCTTTCCTCTTCTTTGTGTTCTTCTTTGTTTTCTTCTTTTTTATTTTCTATTTACTTTTCTCACAAAACATATGCGTCCACTGAAATCCATAGGACGAACATTTTCCTGGTATAATGACGATAGTAGGGTCAATGTCAACTACATCAAACACTGCTGCCACAAATGATATATTTGATTGTTTATTTATATCAAAACGTGTGTCGCACATTTGCCTGATTTGGGGCCTATTCGACAAGAATGATGAAATCATCTTATCGACACTACAAAGCTTGTACCATTCCAAATCATCTGACTCAGGCTGACTTATAGCAACCTCGATGCTGAAAATATTTTCTGCATTCTCGTTTTCAACAGTGACGGGTCTTGCACGCCAGTTCCTAGTAGAGATACTGCTATTATCTGTTTGAAAGTGAATATAATATTGCCATTATATTTTTCAAGATAACCATATACTCTACCCTACACAGCCCGATTCTACCATAACCTATCCTGTCAAACCTTCACTGGTGAGTGGACGGGGAGAGACCGACAAAAGTGGAACATCGCTAAAGATGCTAGAGTAAGTCATGTTATGGCCAATCTAGTTCGCACACACTGCAAAAAAGTTGGGCAAAAATCTATCACTCCCAACTGTTGGGCGAAATCACCCTCAAATTGCCCAACTTTCTTGCAGTGCATCAACAAACATTGCCTATGCATTTAATAGTAAATGGCATACTGAAACCCTCACTTTAGCATGAATAATTCATTACGAATTAATCTCCTACTGGGCTATTTGATTTCCGTAACTTCCCGAATGCTCCCTATTTTTTACATAAAATTTATCTTTTGTCTTACTCAACAGCGTTCGAAGTGTTCAACATTCAATACACGAAATTCTTTTTTGTAAAATATCCAAATCTTAACAGAAACTTGGAAAAGACATGATCACCGGGTCAAAATTCCAGTTAATCACAGTTGAGCTGTTGAAATCCAGTTGATATGATTCTAACAATTCTTGATTGGCTCTCCTCTCCACACCCCACACCCCCTCCCTCCCCTCGGGTTGGCTTCACAAAGATCAAAAATGAAGATGGGATAAAAAAGCTTTCTTGTATTGGCTCGGGCGGCGGATCAGGCAATTTCTCGTCTCTAAATTTATTATTTCCCTAACAACAAGACCCCTGCCCTTATTTAATCATATGTGCAAGAGGAGTCCTGGCATAAAAAAACACACTATAGTTGCTACTTACGACATTTGATACCAGCATTATTTGTTTGACATTCACACGTAATATCTATACCAACATATCTGCACAAATGAAACTGTTTTTCGTGGCATTTGGGTATTGGGTCAAATCGAAGAAAGGCGTCTTTGACATCAGCACTATTCGAAAAGGGTAGAGACAATGCTGCTAAAGCTCCTTTGAATCCCAACTGTTGACAGGCTATACCAGCGAGAGTGGGTGTCCACGAATCAGGACATATTCTTCCCCATGAAATGCCATCAGATACCTCAATCACAGCTTGTTTGAATGGGTTTCCAATAATCCTCCATTGAATATCATTGGCTAAAATATCAATGTTATGTTATATACATTAGGTTCTTACAAACATATTATACGACGGGGCTATTGCAGTACCCCAACACAATCTTATAGCAAATCTCCCTATTATTTAAAGTACGTCAGAGTCCCCTATTGTAATTAATATAATGAACGTAATTTTAAGCGCAGGAGAACAAACCATTACACGATTGTATGACCCTTTCCCATTGTAGAATTAGGTTAAAGCTTAATTGAGTTCTAGGCCTTGTGATTTTTCATAGTTTGAGTTTATCATAACTAAAAAAGTAAAAAAATAAGTATATAAAGAGCAAAATATCAAGACATATTACAAGGGCCTTTGAATGGAGCTGGAATTAATCATATTAATCAATACAATATTAAATCTAGAGAAGGTTTTTCACTTTCTTGATGAACTTCATAGTCTTTATGGGCTTAATGTCTATTTTTTAAGATTAACAACATCATTTACCATTCGTATTGCCATTTATTTGTAGTTCTTGAATATTTACAAATAACAAAAAAAAACTCGGTAATTCTTACTCAGAGTACACCGAATACCCAGGCATGTGTTCATATCGCAGTCAGTTCTGAAATCCAGGGAACCACCTACTCGGTAAGATCTCCCTCGCCCCCCTCCATGTCCAGTCGTTGAGTACAAAGACATGTCAGAAGCAAAGCCAAGCTCGAGACAAACCGCTTTAGATAGGTCAACTAAATAATGGTTTGCGGAATCATGACAAATTGTCCCCCAGCTGTCCTCGCTATGGAAGTTGTACTCAAGTCGACCTTCATTAGATGTTCTACCTCCCACCAGTCTCCATTGTCCAATTAAAGAATAACCTGACGAAAAATAGAATTCTTTCAAAGGCAGCATGAAAAGGGTTTTAAACTGATTATGGCTTATTTTACTGTAATTAAATTCACCTAATAAAAAATCGACATTTTCCCCGGAATTCTTGTTGCATTGACTGATGAATTTATTCATGGCTAATATAAAACAATAATAGAGCATTATGTATACCAACGAGATTATAAATATATACCTCGTTGTGAATACATTGGGACATTGGTTCGATAATTACTACAACACATCTATATTGTTAAATGCATTATACACAAAGTAAATCTTTGTGTAGTCTGTAAGATACCGTATATCCCAAAAAAATGGTAACATGTAGAAAAATACCGGTTGCAAAAACTACGGCAGTTGGAGAATTTAAACTTTGCATGATATTTGATACATGCCTCTGCTAGAAGTTGGGAAAATCTGAATATCACATTATTATTATTCATGGAGTTTATCAACAAAGATATATACCACTCTTGCGTAAAGAATATCTTGCTGAATATTTCGTTGGACGTAATTCCAATCCTCGTCAAACCCCATGGTTAAGGGTAGGGTCTCTTCTTAACCTGTTACGTAATGGTGACGTCATAAATTACTTCAGGTTAGAAATTATGTCCAAATCTGATTTGGAGAAAACTGGCCATCAATTCAAATGTTTTGCCATTTCTAAATATCTGATTTTTATCGGACTTTTGCTAATAAATACAGAAAATAATAATTTAAACATTTCCTGTAAGTTAAGTTTAAGCGGCATATCAAGCAGGTGTCTTTGTTGTTGTTGTTGTTTAATTCATCTTCAAAATTTACTCAAGTTTACAGTTTAATCAGAATTAATGTTACCAGTGATAAATTAAATCTTCTTATCGGAGTATTAAGTATGCCTCAACTTTCGCGCCACAATTGGATTGACAGGTTTAATATAAACAACTCATTCTGGAATGTATGGAATGCGGGTATCCCTAACTTTTGAATAAAAGATATACTGAAAAGAGTTCAATTATCATTCATTGAAAATTGTACCAAATTTGGTTCAATTCAAGTCTTATTCTATACGATCTGTGAAAAAGTTGCATACTAAAATAACCCAAAATGTGTATGCTTTTTTTTTTTGTGAGTTTTCAATAAATGCGTTCATCTGGTTTCTGACATAGATATCTACATTTGTTAATAACTCAAATTATGATAATGCTGTGGTATCAATATTTTAAGACTGTCTAGAAGAGGGTTGTTCCGGCTATAACATAATTTGAGCAAAATTTTATTTCTCAAACTACTATAGTTTTTTTCAGACGATCATTTTGCATACGTTACCATGATTTTTGGGACACCTGGCACTTATGCATTATTTGGATGTTTGAATATACTGGTTTGTATGGAAGGTGATAGTGGTAGGAAGGTAACTATTAGGGCTTGATTTGGGAAGTGTAAACTACGCTCGGAATTACTAGAGTTAATGGTAAAGGGAATCCATCTGCTCAGGAAAATGTGAATCCGAACTATTTTTTAATCATGAAAAGATAAATAGTTTCCACTGCATTTGCGGGGACTCGAACCATGAATTATGGCAGGGGTTAGTCATGCATTACGAAGCGAGAGATCTACCGCTGCGCTATCAAGGCAGCGTAGAGATCGTGAACTATAATCTAAAACATAAACATTAGAATGTCGTATTTTTCTTTTGTTTACATAAAAAATTGGAACGCTCAATTTGTAAATTATGCGAATGCGTATAATAGACAAAATGTAGATAATGTAAAACAGGCCATTCACAGTTCAAACAAGGCGAACTCAGAGTCGTAATTCACGTCCGGATTTCCGAGCAAAACAACGCGGGTTTGTTACATCATCATTCAAAATCAACTCAGTATATTCATAAAATATTGTGTGTAATTCAATAAGAAGTATCAAACCTACAATCTGTCAAAATTTGAAACCAGTCGAATTGTTCGAACATCATGAAATTATGAGGTTTCGGCGCGAAAAAGGGTCAACTTTTCAAACTAGAGACTCCATTCAATATGTACGACAAATATTGTAATATTCTGATAGGTGTATTAAAGTAGGTAAAAACTTGCAGTAAACATGACATTCAGCCTAGCGAGACATTTTTAGGGACTGTAGCCTTAACGAAGTGTACATATTGTACTCAATAAGTAAGGGTCAAAACATTCTTTTGAGCTATAAAACATTTGGTGCAACAAGTCTTTGTTATTACATTGATTCTAATGCATCTTCTAGTCAATAACGGATGCTTGGTGTTGAAAATTACCAAACATTTGACATCAAAGAAAATTGTGTGGTGTATTGATTTTCATCACCAAGCCTCCGTTATTAATATAAAATACATTGGAACTGTATATCAGATTATAAGATAACAAAGACTTGTTGCACCAAATGTTTGATAACTCAAAAGATTTATGTTTTGACCCTTGGTGTCATCATATTAATATTACAACTGTTTGTACGCATCAAACCTTTGTCACAGGCAACATAAAGAACTCTTTGGCGAGGACAATGGACGGATTTCCAAGACCGTTTATCATAATCAGTTTCAGTGGGTATGTGAGGGTGATTCCAGATGACCGGGGTAGAGTCTGCTTCCTCCCATGCGTATATATGCCTGTTCTTGGATCTGTACCCAAGAGTAGTACATATAGAAGCCACGTCGTCATCCGAGACTTTATCAGCACACACAGCACCCCATGGTTCTTGGTTTCTCCGAATCTCCAATCTTCCACGATGGGAAGACTCAAGTAGGTCAGTAACTATTCTCCACTGAAATACATCATGATCTGCACCAAAACAAAAGAGTTTATACTCTTGAAGTATAAATCTTGAAGTATGCAACAAGCAGCCGATTTACGCACACAAACCAATATGATCATACGGGAAGTAAATAAGTTCGTGTTTTTCAAATCATAACTACGTAACAAATCTTGCCGAGTATGCAAATGAACTCATTTTCAATGGTTGTCCATATGGTAGCAACACAATTAGCTAGAAATAATACCAAGATGATGAATGATTTATGTACAAAAGTATCAATACGTTGTGATTTGGTCTTGTCAATTCTAATCAATCATTACTAGTCTCTTACACAACACAAAAGGTCACAATGTTGTAGAATACAAGGGATATGCTATGGATATCGTAACAGAGTCTGATTGTTTTTTGCATACTTCAAGTTTAGAGTATAACAGCCATTACTAGGATTTCTAGATTCTACGTTTTTTGTGAGACTCATTTCTTGACCACACATAAAATAACACTCAAAGAGCTTTTGAAAACACAAAAAGTTCACCAAAAACACCATTACTTGTATTGAAAACTATACGGTATTTTGCTTATATTTTTAATTATTAGAAAAACTATACTTCTTTAATATAGTTTTACCACTTGAAATACATTACAACCGTACAAAATATTAAGTATGGCTGCTAAATTCAAAACAAAATTATTCTTAATTGAATTGACACAAACAACCTTTTTAGCTGAATATCATTATTAATCAGAATGAACATAAAAGAAATATTTCTGCTCTAAGGCACGATTCCCAATTCATGACGAAAGCTTTTGAGTCATACGAAAGGGCTTGTGTGAAAGATTTCCTTCCTAACCATGTTTTATTTCAGCCTTTTACATTGAGAACATTGTAAGGTGACTAGTGTTGCAACATTGTATTAATGCAGACATCTTTCTTTTGTCTTTATATTTGCATGACTGGTTTACAGTAAAGCTATTATAAAGACAAGGCCGTGCAGTAAAAAGAAATGCAAGCCTATGTATAGTAAAGAACTTTTAAGATCGAGAGAAGTTTATGTGATGATTAAAAGAACCAAGATGTGTTAAAATTCATGTGACTGACTAGTTTCTAAAACAATTCATGACAGCTTGACGCAATTGTCTTTCATCATCATGCAGAAAAATAGTTAGTCATGATTCAAAAACAGATGTAGTATTATGTATTGGATGCGAAAAATTGCTTCAGGGCCTCATTATAAAGACTACTTCAAAGGAGGTAGTTATGCGTTTCTCCTAATAATTTTGCGCCATGACTCAAAATACATTTCTTCATGGTTCTTGCGTCAAAGCCTTAGGAATCTATAGAAGATATTCCGTCATGAATTGGGAACAAGACCCAACCAGCAAAACCATTACCCACTGATCGTTTTGAATATTTTAATGTGGTAACCAACTTTAGTCACCGTTTCCGGAATTTTCCATGAGATGACAAAGGTCAATAATAAGCACAATTTTGTCAGATTTCAAACCGTTTTTTTATTGTCAATTTTGGTCATTAAGCCTACACATTACTGTACAACTCGGGCAATAAGGACGGGGACTACCGTTCCTACTAAAGAAAGAAAACAGAAAGAAGGTAAATGCAGGAAACCACACAGAATCAAGATGAAGTTAACTGTTCAATATTGAAAATTTTCTATTGGGTTTTAAGAAACGAATACATTTGCTTACCTGAAATGCAAGACAGGAACAAATTATTGGACGATGTACATTTTGGTTCCAACGATTCCCCAATTCCAAATTGTTCAAGTGATCCCAAGACACAATTCCTCCCATCAAAACTTATCTCTACATCATCCAAACTTATTTCTACGTGAACCGGAAGTGACGTAGATGAATTTTCTAAATTTACGCTGTAGGATAAAAATGTTTCATAGCCAAGCATTTGGCATATGTCGTCAAGACAAAGATGATACCGTCCACGTGTACAGGCCTCGCCGCAGCATACTGAGCCCCATTCTCCGTTCAAGCGACGTATTTCCAACCTTTCAAACTCTCCTGAGTTTGAGGTTTCCCAAAGTCTTAATTCTACGAACAACATGACAAAAATATTTTATTCTAAATTAAATTTTCATATACGACGACGAAATTAAAAAATAATACAAAGACAAATTTAAAGAAAAAATATTAATTAAATACAAAGCCGCACACAGAATCGAATGCTTTCACAATGTTACACAATTTTGCTACTGTCTCCTGCATCATGTGTACAGGGAACGACCATAAAGAAGAGGTTGCACTCTAAACTTGCACTCCTACATTTACCTTCTTTCTAAAATTGATATATAGAAAATATGTATATATATAAGATCAGGATTTATATCGAGCTATGGTTGCCTTATTTATAATTCCACGCGGACGCGGACTCAGTCTACTATTATCGGTGGCCATTATGGTAACCTCCATTACACACCAAGTGTCATTTAAGGCTATGACGCAACCTTAACTGGCGCTTGACTTTGATAAGCCCGCGTATTAACCGTTGCTATCCAGAGCAGCTCCCTGAATTTTGTAGGAAATTATATATGCAAGATAATGAGCTGTTACTTAATTCTCAAAGATAATTTAAGCACATTCGACTTTGGTTCGAACTCATGGGTTTCTACACCGTAAGCGAAATGCTTATCGCCTGGGCTTATTTACTTGACTGGTAACAATTAATCTTTTCTAATGTTTCTGCGTGATTTGTCTACGCTATTTGAACTTTTCAAAATCTTTAATCTACATTGTTGCAGAATTTAAAAAAAAAATACAATTCTACTCTATACTAAAATCTTTATTTTTTCGTGGATAGTGGCCATAACCGGCATGTATTGTCAACATTTTAAAAGGAACAGATATAATGACACCTGATATTCTACAAGATCATTCTCGACCATCAGAAATCTTAGGTAACAGTCGCCATTAAAAATCAAACTCTATTCTAAGGGTCTGTGAGTTAAAATGTAAGCCAAGTGTATGCAACGGACTCCTATAATGTGCTAAAAATCGGTTGATCAGGTATTGTGAAGAGGTTTTACGGCAATACCATATCAAGATTTTTAGTCAATGGCAACAATTTTAAATAAATTAATCATTTATTCTTAAGTGTTTAAGAAGTTAATGAACAACACAATTTTCACCCAAGATCTGAACACATTATTAGATCGCATTAAAATTATAGTACATTATCCATATAAGTTTGAAAGTGCTAAATCTTATTTTGTTGAAACTATTTACTTTTTACGACACTAACTTGTAAAACAAATTTAGTATTATTTAGTTTTCACTTCACGATAAAATAGATATGAAAATGATGATTTGTTTCATTTTTTCAAGCTTCTTACCTAGTTCACCATCAACATTAACACCCATCAGTATCACCTCTGATATAAAAACCAGAGACAGAACAAAAACCAATATTCCTGGCATGGTTAATATTTCAATCTAGTCGACTAAAGCAATTTTCTGTCTGAATCCCCTCTGTTATTTTAGCAAATTTATAGAGACTATTATCAGTCATTCGAAGTAATCTTCAGCGTAAGTTCAATCTAATTCAAATAGTACAGTCACTCATAGATTTATATTAGCTTTATTCGCATCATCTATTAATAATTTTCTTGATATTTATTATAAAATGAAATAAAACACCCTAAACTGTCAATCTTTGAAAAGGACATATCACTAATATGTCAGATATTTGATTCAAAATAATATTAAGCAACTTGAATCATACAAATCATGATCATGATCATCATCATCATCATCATCATTAGGCTCATTCTCAGATAAAGCGTGCAACTTTGCCGTTTTGGTGTCGCTCATGTTCGTGTTACTAGTTTAGCGTTGTTAAGCCTATTACAAATAATTT
>JXSR01S006020.1:38789-49612 GCA_000969725.1 Ophiothrix spiculata
GATTTTGTATGTTTTTCATGAGTTGTTAGTAGTCGAAATTTCAACATTTCTCTAACCAAAGTTGCACGGTTTATCGGAGAATGAGCCATTAGTCGTTTTCTATCCACTGAAAGATGAAGGTCTAAGCATGTAGTCTCCGATACCGTCTGTCTTCTGTCAAACGCTTTCTCGGTCTTCCTCTGCTGCGCTTTCCCTCTATTGTTGTCCACATTGTGAGGTCCATACTCCATCTTTCTTTCTGTGTTCGTGACACGTGACTTGCCCATGTCCACTTTTTTCTTTACACAATTTCAAGCATGTCTTGAGTATTTATTTCCTCCCTGGCCCATTTATTGTATTTCTTTCTTTGTATGTGAAGTTCAGCATACTCCTCTCCATATTGTATTGTGCTGCTGTAAGTCTTTTCTCCATTTCTGTGCTCGTTGTCCCGGTTTCCGCTGCATATTTCATAGTGGGGAGAATGCATTAGTCATTGATTATAATGTACCAATAAGTTGGCAGTAAAATTATCAAATACCAGGTGTCCCAAAAAATGGTTACATGTAGAAAAATGATCGTTTGCATAAAGTATTGTAGTTGGAGAATTCAAACTTCGGGTGACCTATGGAACATACCTCTGCTAGATGTTTGCAAAATTTTAATATCGCAGCATTATTATTTTTTGAGTTATTAATAAAAATAGATACCTATGTCAGAAACGTATTTTGTCAAAATTCAACAAAATCGGAAGCATGTTCGTTTGATGTAATTATAACCCTCGTTAACTTCGTTTCATCCCCATTGAACTTGAAATTCACAGTCCCAAACTCAGGTTGTGTTATGCCATAGTATAGGGTATGGTTATTTCTTCCCATTGATAACAAAATCATGAAAATTCGACAAGCTATTACGTAATTATGACGTCATAAACTACTACATGTCTGAAATTATGTTGAAATCTCATTTTGGGCAAAAATGTCCACCGATTCAAAACTTTACTATTTCTGTTATTTCTAAATGTCGATCGGACTTTTGCTACTAAATAAAGAAAACTATAAATTAATCATCACCTGTAAGTTTAAGATTATTTTTTCAAAATTTACAAAAGTTTGCAGAAGTTTAAACAGTTAAAGAATTAATGGTACCATGAAAATTTGATTGTGCTTCATGCGTATTCATCAACTTTCACGCCACAACGTTATTGACAGGTTCGATACAAACAACTCATTCTGGAATGCATGGAATGCCGGTATCACTAATTTGCATAATAGATATAATAATAGAGAGTTCAATCATTATTCATTAAAAGTTGTATCAAATTTGGTTTAATATAAAGTCTGATCATGATCATTTAGAAAACAAATGCACAATTAAAATATCACGAAACGTGTATGCTTATAATTTTGTTGAATTTTGAACAAATGCGTTTCTGACATAGGTATCTATTTTTGTTGATAACTCAAAAACTAATAATGTTGTGATATCAAAAACGAGTATCTAGGAAAGGGTTATTATATAATTTGTGCGAAGTTTCATTTCTCTAACTACTATAGTTTTAGCACAAGGTCATTTTTCTAAATGTAACCATTTTTTGGGTAATAAGTAAATTTATATTCTAAACCTTTGATATAATAGCCTTATAAATTAATCAGTTATTGCCAAATGATATTAATGAGAATTATCAAAATTGCTTAATTTGACAAATACTATAATAATATCGAAATTTAATAGAAATGAAAAATACGGTATATGGAACCTTTAAAGTTCACTTTTCATAATAGGCCTAGCCTATATATCTCATGGTTGAATCTCCTCCATTATGTCTTTGTAATTTTGATGGAAAATAAAATGAATATGAATGAATCCCGGGGTGGAAAGGTGAATGTACGGACGCGCGGCCAAGAACGGTTGCATATTTAACCTCCAAGGTTTACCAAAGGCCCCTCAAACATTTGAACAATGGTTTACATACACTCTAAAAATTATTTTACTCTTTGTTGAGTAAAAAGGTCACAGCTCATTGTTGAGTAAAATCTTATTCGGTTAAGTCAATATTACTCAATGTTGAGCACATCTTACTCAACGTTGAGCAAAGTTTACCCAACGTTGAGTAAAATTTATCCAACGTTGAGTAAGATTTTACTCAACAAAATGAGCTGTGACCGTTGAGTAAGTTTTTACTCAACAAGAGTAAGATAATTTTAAGAGTGTAACGGTTACATTTTTCAAAAATGACCATTTTTGACCAATTTTTCCTGTGGTTTACCTATCGTTTGACAAATTGGGCTTTTAAAGTGCAATTTACATTGTAAAAATGTATTGTACGGTCTAGATAACGGTTGGTTAAGTTAAATTGGTTTACATATGGGTAGCATTTTTTGGCTTCTTCAGGTTTACAAAACGGGTGATAGTCGAAAACTTCGGCCGCACGTCCGTATCCAACCGAAATCTAAAGGGGAATGAATGAGAGGTGGGAGGAAGAATCCAGAATTGACAAGTACACGTGGTAAACTAAAAAGAGAAACAACATCCTTGATAACATGCTTATTATATATTAACTCAACAAATTTAGCAATACGGTATGTCTCCCAAGGTCTTCTGCATAAAAACAATCCGAAGAACAAAGAAGTCAAGACCAAATGGTTCTTTTTAAATCTTATACATATATGACGCGTAACAGCAAATAGTACCTTAAGTCGGAGCCACAAGTGTCTGATTAACAAACTCTTGAAAATAATTAATAATCAATTTTTTTTTAAAAGAGAGCAATAAACTAAAGCACCTCTTGCCTTTGTTCCATTGTTATTTTACCCAGGAACCTAACTGATGGCTTTAATTTACCCTTTCTTCGAATATTGGTTATTAATTGGTTCTTGGTTGTTAATCAGACACTTGTAGCTCCGACTTGTAGCTCCGACCTTTTGCTGTAACACATGTGTAATAGATCATTCATAATGACCCCCCCCCCCCTGTCAGGTCTTGAAACCTTTTGTTGCCTTACAGATACGGCTTTGGAGCTCTCAAAAACATATATGAAGCCAGGTATTCTTCACATAAGGTCTTGACAATCTTGTACCGTATTTGCGACATTCAAGCTTGTTATCTGATCTTGCAAAGTTTCTTACTCTTAACCCTCGTATATCCAGGCTATTTTTTGTAACACGTCTACCCCTGGGGGGGGTTGCACCCCCCCCCCTAAATTTTTGAAATGAAACCCCCTATGAACTTGGTCTTGCTATCAATAGATAGGTATGGTCCTCCCCTATCCAATGACACCAAGATCACAAAATTCGGCCAAGGCGTTACGTAATTATGACGTCATAAAGCTCGTTCGGTTCGGAAAATCGGGATTTTGGCAAAAATGGCCACCAAATTAAAATTTTGCTATAAATGTTCTAAATGACCGATTTTCATCGGGTTTTTTGCTAATAAAGAAGGGAAATGATAATTCTAACATGGCCGGCAAGTTTTAGCTTCATAGCATGCATTTTTCAAAATGGCGACTTAAAATTTTCTGGGGCTTCACCAACACCCCCTACACCACCAACTTTGACGGCCTAGCCTACCCCCCCCCCCCCTTAACTTAATGTTTTCATCAAAATGACCGCAAAAGATGTAAAAGAGATTACCCAAATGCCTAGGGTCTGTTGCTTTTGCGTTTTCATGACGCGGGGAAAAAGCCTTAGGGGCAAGCAACAACAACAACCCTGGTTTGACGGGGGTTAATGGATAACATTGCGATTCTCAGCGTAAAAGACATTACCTTTTTAATTTCTCGGATGAGTTTGACAAAATGCTAAAAATGAAGATGCTATGTTCATGTTTTGGCATTTTCTAAATTTCGGCAAAAACTTGTTACAGGCAATACTTTCTTCCGTTTGACATGTGATACTTGTGCAAAATTCAAATCATGTTGATAGTGGATAGAATATTTATCAATACAAAAGTGTGATGAACTAATCAAATAGCTTATCATTTCATATTGTTCGTGTTATCGGCATGATGGACCTATCATGAACTTTGACCGTTCCAATACCGAGGCATGACACTCTTGTATCAGTTTGCTACTTTACTCGAAACCTGAGAAATAATTCTAAATTCCATTTTAAAGAATAAACTATTAAAAATATTTAAATTTTAATGTAAAAGGTAAACTGTTTTATTACAAAATTTGGAAATACTTATCCAGGAAGATACCAACATATTTCATGCAATTTCCTGTCTCACATTGTTTCAAAATGTTGCTCTCAATACGTTGACTCTAGATCCAATGCTCGCCTTATTTTAATATTTTATCAAATTTACGTCTCAAAGTAGGTTCATCGACCCCGAACAGCCAAAATACCCGCTCCTATCTGATACTAAGTAATTTTCAGATACACTAGTTCAAATATGTTTTACACTAGTTCAAATATGTTTTACACTAGTTCAAATATTTTGTAATGTATAACAATGCACTTAGTAAACGATTTTGTTAACCCATTACCCATTCTATTCATTGGAGTCAATAGATAATCACTAGTTTACAATTCGTAACAATTTTTTTGTGTTTACACGAGCGAAAGTTCACTTTTGCTATTAGGAGACAAGAAAACCCTCTACTTTGTCTTTTACGATTTTTAAAACTATTTTTAAACCAAAACCTTTGTTTGAAATGATTTTAATGACATATTTTACACCAAACGTGAACTAAGATGCTGTTTAAATTATCAATAAATAATAACGGACTTTGTCTTGAACTTCATTTGTTCAAGTACACGTGACTGACTGAAGCTCTAAAATTAAAATCTTATCAATATTTGATAAGTTATATGGGCGTTGGGTTAGGCTTCACACTACGGATCTACACTTTACCTAACTTTTTAATAGAACACTTCGATATGGTTTAATTGAATTGATCCGGTGAGTTTAATATAAACCTTTATTTTATTAAATATTTTTTATTCTATGTAAATAATTAAAAAAAAAGTATATTGATTACAAATAGATCGACAAATTCGGTGTCAGAGAGTTACATTTTTTCAGATACGTTTGTTGTTACAGTAAAAAAATAATTACGCATATCGTGGTAAAAAAGGAAACTCGCGTAAAAATTAAAACCTACTAGCATGATAAAAAAGAAATATAGAGTGTCCTATATTTCAGTAGTGGTAAAATCTTTTGAATTTCATCAGCTTGCTCAATTCTGCACATTATTATGCTATGAAGGATCCAAGTGTGGGAAAAACTTGGATCCTGAGCATAATAATGATAAAATTGGATGATTTTCACCCGATATTTATTGGTCTCGCTATGAGTTTAAAAATATTGGGCTCGACTGCGTCTCGCCCAATATTTTTACAACTCATAGCTCGACCAATAAATATGGGCTCAATCTATCCAATTTTATAACAAATATACACCAAAATATAACCGATTGGATTATGTTATCCTCAATGGGAACACCGAGTAAAGTTAGACGATTGACGATCAAAAATCGAAAGGAACTTTACATCTTTATTATTCTGATATTCTAGCAAAATCATTTTGACACCATTTCCAAATTAATTTTGGTTCCAAAGCAACCGCTCACTCAAAGTAAATATTATCAAATAATTCGACTTTTGTACAACAATTCCTTGTTCTTTTTTAAGGTTACTCTAGTGGCAACTACATCACACAGCAATGGCGAGCAATGTCAACAAAATCAAGAGAAGTGCCCTAGTGTATATAAAAGATATTGGGAGAGGAGCATTTAGCACTGTCTACCAGATGGCATGGGAATGTCCTGATGGTCCAATAAATGTTGCGGCAAAAAAATTAAACAGCAAAGATAAACATGAACTTGAGATACTCTCTGAGCTAGATCATCCAAATATAGTAAGGCTTCTTGGTGTGGTTGATGAAGGAATGGATTTTTTGTTAATATTGGAACTATGTGAAGGTGGTTCATTAGGATCATACCTTAAAGCGCAAAGTGGTAGACGGCTTCCTGCAAAACAATTCTTTGACTGGGCAGAGCAAGCCGCGAGGCCACTAGAATACTTACGTAAAAACACAATTATTCATAAAGATGTGAAATCGAATAATTACTTGGTGACGTCACAGAACACACTCAAATTAGGAGACTTTGGATTAGCGAAGAACATCATGCACACTATAAGCAATGCAACTACAACAGCGTCGTACCAGTGGATGGCACCCGAGTTGCTGCTGAAAGGCATACTATCTCCCAAGTATGACATCTTTGCATTGGCTGTGGTGTTGTGGGAGTTATGGACAGGGAGATTCCCATGGGAAGGACTAGAACCACAGGTAATTGCCTGGAAGGTCTGCAATGAGAATGAAAGGTTGCCTATACCGGAAGACTGCCCTGAACCGATCAAGGACTTACTGAGGCAATGCTGGCAGGCTGAATGGAAACAAAGACCTGAAATTGGTGACGTCATGCAAGTGGTGAGCCTTAATATAAGCTGTTTTATTTCTTTATAAATATGAAAATTCACTTGGTTAAAACACAAAATGTTACGACTATAAATGCGCTTTTTGTTTCTTTATTTTATTGAGTGGTAGCTGAATTGTACATTTCTAAAAATTTAAACTGTGTTTTAAAAAAATAGCTATGGTTTTAAACTAAAATATCAACGTTGACCAAAATAGTTGAGTGAATTTATCTTTTATGCTTTATATTTTCATTGAGATGATTTAGTAAATTACACAAACCTACTTAAAATATATCTATAAATGCAGCCCTGTAAATGTTTGAACTAATTGACATTTGAATACGCCAGAATAAGAACATCCCAACTACAATAGCTCCCTTCTGTTAATTACATTTATTAAATATGAATGCATACAAATTTCTAAAAATTCTTTCACGTAACTAAAATAGCATTTCCATGTCAATATTCTAATAATATTGTCACATTTGACCTTGTTGTTGACTTGTTTAAACATTGTTAGATAATTGTTATAGTACATCGTTGCTATATTTAAACAGTCATTACAAGAACATCCCAACTCCATGTGCTTCCCTCTGCAACTATATACAGGAAAATTATCTCTAAAAATGTCTAACAAAGTCAACTACAAGGTCAAATGTGACACTATGATTGGGATAAAGACATGGAAATGATTTCTGGTGATTTGAAAGCATTTTTAGAGATTTATATGCATTTATATTTTACATAACTTAACAGAGGGCAGCTCATTGAGTTGGGATGTTCTTATTCTAGCGTATTCAATTGTTTCGTTCAAACGTTGAAAGCTAGATCCAATGTTTAAAGAATCTTGTTTGAAAAGGCATACATACCAAATGTGACTCAAAAATTAGAGCTCATATAAAACGATCTAAACAATGATATTAAAGTTATTACTCTGAATTATTCTGTATCACTCGGAATCTATTCTAGATAACATCAATAGCAGCGACTGTTCTACAGACAAAATCATCCGCAGCAGCCAGCCAACAAGTACCATCATCGTCAGCAGCATCACTGGAGGCCAGACAGCTGCAATTACACTCATCGTCAGCAGCATCAACAAGCACAGCAGCAACTGTTCTACAGACAAAATCATCCGCAGCAGCCAGCCAACAACTACCATCATTGTCAGCAGCATCACTGGAGGCCAGACAGAGATCCATTATTGATTATCAATGGAAGGTGGTGAGGGAATTTGGTCAGCAAGAGGGTCCTGGCAAGCTGGATTGGGCATTACATATAGTACTCATTTCTAATGAGAATACAGTTATTTTAGATTTTAATGCATCAAAAATTCGGATCTATAACATTAAAGGGGAACATCAATCTAGCATTAATACTTATCGTAACCCAGGGCAAATTGCTGTCAGTTCCAGCAACATTTTATTTATGACAGATTGGAGTCATGAAATTACAACATATGAATTAAGTGGGAAGTTGAAAGGCTCATGGGAACCCTCTTGTCCATCATCATCTGAACCACCAGTGTTACATGGTCTGGCAATAGATCATGCAGGAGAGCTGCTTCTTGGTGACACTAAAAATAAGTACATATATAAACATGCACAAGATGGTACCCATGTAGCTAGTATCAAGGTAGGCATATTACCAGATTATATTGCAGTAACATCACAAGGTAACATAGTCATAGCAGCAGAGGACATTGCCCAACCGGATCCACAGGTAATAAGCAATACAGGAGCTGTGCTGCACACACTCAAACACCCTGTGAGTGAACGTAAATGGTATGTAGGTTGTCTTTATTGTCATGACGGCCTCATATTTGTTAAAAACTCTGATGATGATATTTTGTGTTACAGCGAATCTGGCAAATACCTTGGTTCTATCAAGACACATATCAATTATGGTAATGGGTTTGCCATGACATCAGACAGCAAGACATTGTTGGTTTGTGGTAAGACATTTGTCAGAGTGTTTACTGCCTCCTGATTTCATCAGTAAACATGACAAATGGGCAGGGTAGATTGCACATGACTTTGTGATGATATAGCAGCCACCTCATTTTTTCATAATATGGCTCTTAAATGTGATGGCTCACCGCGAAAGGGATGACTTTACAGATTATATCAATGTTGATTTTATCATTTCTCTTGTTACAGCAATTTCGAAGCTTTAAAATGACACCTGTAGGAAACACACCGGTAAATACGTCCCCATTAAATTTACATACAAAATGCCCTGTCTTTAAACGTCATTTTCTCGGCTTAAAAGCGACTGGTTACCATGTGCATGGTCTTAATTAAAAGATAATGGACATATCTCTTCTACAAAATGGAAAAAAATTATGGTGATGGCAAAGTTTTCAAGATACACCGCATCCAAGTCACGCTTCAGTTTGAGTGCGCCCATACCCATCGGGAAAAAAGTGCAACTCACAAGAAATCCTGTGCTCTCCAAAAGTCGTAAAATTTCTTCAAAAATGGTACAAGCAAAATCTTTTATAAATAATCATTTAATAACAGCCCAATAAGCAGGATTAATTTCAACATTTGTGGGGAAAATACTTTTTTCTACATATTCTGGAATTAATTTTAGGCAATAAGGGTCACGTTCTGCTTGTCAACAGGCATTCTCAACCTAGCAGACGACGCTACACAATTTATTTACTGATGTGCTACCTATAGATGTGCTACCTATACTTGTTGAAATTGATCAAGGTGATCAAATTTTACAACAGAAAATCTGCTGGAAAATATTATTGTTTTCTTAATTTTTTTTTCTGCCTATTTCACTTCAGCTTCTAGAAAAGTATCCCTTTTCGGGGTGAGCCATCACAAATATAGCCTACTACATAATCATATAACTGCATAGCTTATCTTACTCTGCCTTGAGCATGGTAGTATTATAATCATTTCGACGTTAGGCTTATTCTCCGATAAAGTGTGCAACTTTGCCGTTTTGGTGTCGCTCATGTTCGTGTTGCTTGTTCACCGTTGTTAAACATATTACAAATGATTTGAGTGGTTTAGGTGATACATTATTTTTTTATTCGACTACATAAGCAGGCTTTTCAATCATACGTTTGTGAGTATTTCCCAAAGAGAAATTATAAAGTTGTTCTGTCCGTGCGTGAATGAGCACACAATTTAATTCAGAAATATCACAAACGTTACCAAAAAGTTACACCAAAATGTCACAAATATTACCAAACGTTCCCACACCTAACAATGTATTAAAAGAAATCCAGACAATAGAATTCCCTAACACTTTTATGAAATATTTGTTACTATGTTACCCATCATTTGTGTAAAGCACAATTAAAAATTTGCGGAGAAATTATATATTGAAGTCATTTGGAGCAAAAACTGTTTCTTTGCGAAGTCACAAACGTTACCAAACGTTACATGAATTTTATTCAGGATTTTGGAAATTAATTTAATTTTTAAACACCTACTCGTCTTGTCCCCACCAGTGAGCACCATTATCAACAACAAACTTGGGGATACGTTTATGCTTGGTTCTGTATAGCCATTTGAAAATGATTTTTTTCATTTTTTCGGTCACAAACGTTACTTTGAATCGGCCTGATTTGAGACGGATACTACACTCTTAAAAAGAAAGGATCAAATTGATCCCAAAATTCTCCTCAAAGTTGATCCTTTTCGGATCAATTACACTCCTTTTTGATCCAAAAAGGATCAGATTTGAGGAGAATTTGGATCAAAATTGATCCCAAAAAGGGTAAGCTCATATTTGATACTTTATGGGATCAAATTTGATCCTTTCTTTTTAAGAGTGTAGGTCTTAATCGTACCCGACAAAGTTGAAAATATGATTAAATATAATAATTATGTTTGGCCCATTATAATTGTAAATATCAAACCCACAAAATATCCCAAGTAAACTACACTGAAAGTCTATATTATTTAGACTTTCAGTTTTATTATACCCCATACCTGAAAACGCGAAAGACCATTTTGAAATAATACAAGCGTAAAATTTCGGTAGAGATCCAAATTTGTATAGTAGAAATATGTTTTTCATAATATGTGCATCAAATTTACTTCTATAGTTCTCAAACAGTTAAGTTCTGCAATAATTATGTACAAATGACAAAAGTATACATGATTTTTAAGCTATATGAAGCAATTATGTATATCGCCATTTTGAAAATAAACGCATCCGGTATTTTCAGAAGATTCCCAAAAATTTAAAGTATAAATGTATTTCTCTCAACATATCAAGAATAAATACTTCTATGCTTTTCAAAATGTTCAGAACTGCGAATAACATTAAAAAGTAATCAAAAGTGCTTATTTTCTCCTCCTCAATCGTAATTGCATATGTCGCCATTTTGAAATAACGTGCGCACAATATTAGATTAGACCTCCACATTATTTTAGTACAAATGTTTTTCTTACA
>JXSR01S006020.1:53709-69314 GCA_000969725.1 Ophiothrix spiculata
TTGCTATAGACCAAGTACCTGAACAGATGTGATTGGCTATAACTATTATATATGCAAATCCAGTAATAATGCATCGGCGATATAGCTATGTATTTAGCTAGGATCGTAACAAGGAGTTCGAAAGAGGAGAAGCCCAAAAAAAGACGTTTTCAGGCGATTTTAAGGTAGTTGAACAACAAACATCTAATTTTAATTTCAAAACTAAAAATTTAGCTTTTTTATTAAAGACGGCCCTGTAATAAACAATATAGGCTTTTATCAGCAACATAACATCAGTGTAAATGCCTACAAATTTAGCCATATTTCCATGATTTCAAGGGATTTATTACTGATTTGTTGCAACCATCATCTCAAATCCATTGCATATTTAAGAACAAAAAAATCTTTATTTAAATTTTTAAAAATACATTTCTAGAAATGTTATAAATAGTTCAGACATCACTCCAATCATCTTGTAAGGCTTTTTGTATATGAAACTGATATATAGTCATGCAGATAGACGTATAACAAGAAATGTTTAGTTTTAACAAACAGTCATAAAGATGATAACTTCAGGGCTGCAATTACATTTATACACTGATAGCTTTTTTTTGTGGAAATTGAATCCATGGTAGTTTCCTTAACATGGAGATTACAGCTTAAGGGCTGCAATCACATTTATACACTGATTGATAGTTCTAGTGTAAATTGACTGATTTTATTTGCGGTGGAGTAGGCACAATTTTCAGTCCCTAATATACATCTTGTCCATATTAACATTTCACATGTATGCAAGAGGTATTATTTGTATTTTGGAAAGTAGTAGTTATGAGAAGCTATGAACAAATCTTCCAGGTTGAAATGTTATCAAAGTATACCGCCTAGAATGGTAGGAATGGATAGAGACTTTACGTCATAGATCTGCAGCAGACTAGCACTTTGCTAAAATGCTGCAAACCTACTATTTGTAGAATAGAATAATGCGAAGAAAGTTGGAGAGTTAAACAGAGAGATTTAAAAAAACGTGTTATGGGTCTGGTGTAGAATGTTGCAGTTCAGCTGTAAAAGAGAGAAAAACCAACGCCTGGATTCGTTACAGAATTAAAAGAGTCTCTGCAGATATACGGTGTGTCAAAAAGTATTGTCTACTGCTGGTTGCTTGTATAACAGATAATATACTTGGTTGAAGTTATAGTATCAAACAATAAACAACTCAAGGGTGAAGAACTTGATGTACTAGTGCAATAAAGTCATTTTTGCAACAATCTCCACATGCTTTAGTTGTTTACAACCAAAATATTACAGTTGGGCTAAGTTTTAAGAACCCAAACTTCTAAGCATTAAGCATTGTATATAGACGAAGCAAATAAAAGAGAGTCCCTAAGTCATTAAGATCTGCCAAAATATATAAAAGAAAGACTGGAAACCTTTGGAGAAACAGTATCACTATATATGGGTTCTTGGTGGGTAAGATACAGGTGTAACCCCCTAACGGCATTATTTGGATGAATGACCATCAAAGTTTGAGAAAGCTAAGGAAACTAATGTGAACATCTTGATAAATAAGCTAGGAGATAGTTATTTCAGATATAGAATAACTCAAACTGATACAAAATGGGACTTATCAATACTAAAGGTTTATAAATGAATCGCTGTGTAAATCATATAGTAATATCTTTCATAGTAGAATTTATTTTATGCGTCTTCTTGCAAATGTTATTTGGGGTAGTCAAATTTTTTGACACATCGTATAGATGAGTGCAGATGGCGTAGGAAAGAGAAGTAAAAGAAAGGGCTAAGTCAGGGCGAAGGAAGATAGTTTCGATAAATAACATCAGAGTTAGGGCAAATGGTGAAAGGGACGTGGCAAGAGAAAAGGCAGGAAGAAGACGACCTACAGGTCTAGGACTATGGCAACATAGCAACAACAGTTGAATTGTTTGGTTTCTTATTAATACGGTGGCCAAATGTTCCTATAATATTCCGGTGTACTCGTACTCACTCACTGTAATCACAATAGAGTACACTCTTACTCGACCTTTCGGATCTGTATTCATACTTTGTAGGAACCAGGACTGTTGTACCAGAGAAAAACAAATAAGTATAGCAAAGTACTTGTGAGTAAATTGACTCACCATTATCAACAACAGACTCGTTGATATAATGTTTATGATAGGTTCTGTGGCCATTTAAAAGTGAAATTTTTCAGTTTTTCGGTCACAAACGTTACTTTAGAATCAACCAGCTACTGACAAAACACAATATAAAAGAATATACAGGGAGTGATCATGCCCAATGCACAATAGTGGTGATAACATGAGCATATAGTTATAGGTTGAGCCCAAACAAATGAGTTGAAAATTTGGAAAAAAACCCACAACAAATAGGAAAGATGGGAAAATATAAAGAATGGGAAAACAACAAAACCAAATAGGCGAATATTATATGGCATTCTTGATATGTAGGTTATGCATTTTACTTTGACAGACAACCATGACAACAAGATGATATCACAGAGAAATAAAGTGTGATCCGATACAATTACATGATGCTCTCTGAGGCAAACATATAAAGTTTGTACTTCAAAAAGCACATTTCAAACATATAAATGTCACCTTAGCTACCTCTCCTGAGCCATGGATCTAGAGTCACGACATATTGAAACCTCATAACAAATATCATGAAATACAAATTTAGAAAAAATGCTGTTAAACTTTATTCTCTCTGAAGGTTAAGTTAATTCCCTTTTTAATTTAAATTTTAAGAAATCTACAAAAATGTTAGGAAAATATTAATACTTGTCGACTATTCAAAGTATGTTTATGTCAGTTTATTTTTTTTTTAACATTTTGCTTTATTGTATTTTTTTTTTGGATAAACACGATTGCATATTTCAAAAATCAAAAACACAGAAAAGATTTGGTCACAGATGTGCTCAAATGTATGTATTTAAATGTAATTTCAAAAATATCGATCTCTTTTCTTGTATTCTCATAAACATAATAAGGTATAAGAATAATGAAATTTCCAATTCATTTTATGCAGCTTTATGTGGCCCAGTTTAAAAAAAATGTTTATCACGGCTACTTTATATATCAAAATCCATAAAGGTTATTACCTTTTCACAAAATCCCCTTCCATAGTGAATATTGTTCTAAAGATTCCAGTTTGTCCAAATCAAATTTATGTAGGTGACAATCCGCTCCCCTCCCCTCCACCTAAGCCCAAGGCTAGCAATGATAGAAATAATATGAGAAAGTTAGAAAGATCGTATATAAGGTAAATGCCAAACAGGTGCAAGTGTATAATTCTCAACAGTATAGCTTATTTTGTGTGTAACAGGCTATGTAAAACTCAATTGCGTCTTTTTGAAAAAATGCAAAAATTGCAGAAATGTGTATTCATTTTTATGTGTCAAATATAAATTAATTCTGCAAGTATTGTCAGATAAGTTTCATATTAAATTGGTAAAAAAATATAATGTACGCGATCTATTAAAAATAGACCTTTTCAAAACAAGACTTTCCGAGAATTTCCGAAGCTTATTTTACACTTTCCGGCAATTGCCGACAGAAAAGTGACTCTTCAACACAATAACCAGAATGTTAAGTTCGCGGTCTCGTTAACTGGTTGCGTACGAATTCGAACTTGTAATTAGCACTAGCGCTGAAGAGTCACTTTTAGTTAATGGGACTTTATCTTAAGCTTAATCAGCGCAGATCAGCCGATTTCAAATGGAAATTTCACTCTTTGTGTCGGTGAGCTTATGGTACCATCGGCCAAAATGTGTTCAGAAATAGTGTATCTAATAATGTAGGGGTCTGGTTCTATTTATTTTTCACTTTTATTGCACTGAAAAAGCGAAAGAATTTTCGGAAAAAGATGTTTACAAAAACATAGATGCTAATGAGCTCGTACGTGATTGGTTGTTAAAACGGCCACATGATCGATGTTCCGAAGATTTCCGAATGCATTTTGAAAAGGTCTATTGATTGGAGTGCTTTGTGTCATATGGGACCATGCTACACCAAACTTGCAGGAGCTTCATTGGTTAGCTGTAGATAAGAGAGTAACATTCATAGTCCTTATGACTGTGTTTAAATGTTTAAGTAAGATCACTCCATGTTACCTATCTGCCAGTATTTCACTTTACCACCCTGCTAGAGCCAGCCTGCGTTTTGCATCTAATTCTACCCTTTTGGCTGTGCCCAATACCATCAAGTTGCTCAAGTCTGCCGAACATCATGAACGTAGGACTTTTCGTTATGTAGCTCCTCGCATGTGGAATGAATTACCTCGTAAGATAAGAGAATGCACGCGGATTAAGGAACATATTACCACCAGATCTTCCTCCACTTCCGCAGTGTCTGAACATCTTAAGACTGAAAAACATCACGTCAAAGTTCTTGCCAGGGAATCTAAAGACTTTGCCAGGAAAATCTTGGAAGCTATCTACATCAAGCAGAGGAAGCCCGCCCTCAATAGAGACAAGGGGGTGGAACTTGATCCCGTTTGGGATCCAATATTAACATCGTAACTGTATCTGCCCGGCTGTATCTGGTAACTTCCGGTCGGAAGTTACGTCACCATCATCAGTGTTTAAGAGACGTTCAGTCATCATAACATCTCTCATTGCTGACGACGCCAGATGGTATCTGTGCGAAAAGCCTCCAAACGAGGTTAGCAAAATTTGTGATGCAGAAGTTTCAACCTTCATTTGTGTATTTTATCACCATCACGTATGAGCCTATTTCCTTATACTTGTTCTAATTTCTCGTTTATCATTATTATCATACTTGTATCTTTTGCCCATGTAAGCTCGTGCGGTTTTGCATCTCATGGGTAGGCTGTCGATTTTTCCGCCGTCGGCCAAACATCTCCCTGCTTCTACAGAAGTCTGTATTTTTCGCATACAACTTTGTTGTATCATACATGTATTAGTGTCTTTTGCATGTGTAAGCTCGTGCGGTTTTTCACCTCATGGGTAGGCTGCCGATTTTCCGTCGTCGGCCATCTGTCTACCTGCTTCTGCAGTAGTGTGTATTTTTGCTAAAAACTTAGTTGTATTTACTTGTATATATCTATATCCTGCTCTGTATGTAGGCATTGTGCCATTTTTGAAAGCGCTACGATCTTGATGTAGCAGCGCTATATAAGCATTTGTATATTTGCATATATATATTACATGGAGCTTCACACATCCATGGAAACATATTTACATATTTCTACACATTTTATATTCATAAGGGGCGATTTCGGTGATTTCCTTAATTGAGATCATCACTATTAAACCAAGGCTTCTTGCCTCACCCTTATCTAGTTCAAGTTCGGCCCCGAGAACTTAGACAATTCGTGAATTCCAATACTAGTTTGTGCCAACCGTGTATGTCACTTAAAACCAAAAGTCAAGTTTCCTCCAAATTCTTGAAAAAATACTGTGGCATAAATTTAGGTAATGGCATCTGTGGTTAAAAACACACATCTGTATATTGGACAAACTAGTAACAAGAATTAAAAACTATGTTGGGTTCATGGGTTTAGAAAAATGTGTACTTGTAGGTGTACAAAATGGATTAGAAAAGTATCGGGTTTTTTTCTATTTTGCTCAATCCAATGATTTGGAACATGTTCTCATGATCTCATCTAAATTTCAAATTAGAATACCGTGAACATTGATGAGTGACTGGGATGTGAAAAGGAAATTTTTGTAGACAAGATAAAAAAGAAATTTCTTGCCATGAGGTGGATATATGTTTTACCTTATCATACCAACAAAAAAGGTGTAATAGGCTAGAAATACTTCGTCATTTTTGTAGTTTGTAGACATGTTCATCCAGAATTTTTCTCATGGTGATTGGTTTTTAAGAATGGTGTAAACTTTCATTCTGAATGAACATTTTCCATGTACAATTTCACCATTGTGTAAATCCTAACCATCGTTGCAAGAAGAGATTAGCTCATCATGAATAGATCTAGGATCAAAATCAAATTTTATACTATACTAAATTTACTGAAAAGGTAGGCTAACCTGCATTATTTTGTGGGGGTGTAGGGAACTTAGCCAGTTTATTTATAAACATTAGTAAGTCCGAGTCACCCAGCAAGTTCTCAGATATGCCTGTCATTGCTTGTTTCGATATAACATATTATAAAATCCATCAGAGTATCCTCATACATATATTGTTGATACTTTGTTACCTGTATGCCTATAGAGGCATTGCATGCTTTTATTGCTTGGTGCCAAACAAAAGATTTGGTCAGATGACCTTCCCCGTAAACATGGCGGATCACAGTCTATTCAACAGGATATTGCAACTAACCTACTGATAATGATGTATTTTGATGGATGGGATATGATCTGAAGTGATTGGTTATGGTAACACTTATATTGAATGCATTTAAACAATCCGCCATATTTACGGTATTATACGTCACACGCAGGGCCTCTATAAAAAAAAACACAATCATCCAAGATATATTGATTTTGGTTCACTTTTCACTGTATACATTATATAAATGTTTGCATTAAAAATAAAAGATTATGTTTGCGATATGGTATTTACTTTATATATTTCTGTACAAAAATTGTAAAGCTGTAGGCTGTAGATAAATAAATTTGATTCCATTATAATAGGTTGATGTCGTTTCCGCCTTCGTGCACTGCCAAATATTGGAGGACTATATTGATTTAATCACTTTAATTCATATTTCCTATTTCACAGAATGGACAGTTCGAGAGACAGGGAAAAATTGTAAAAATAAAATAAATCTATTATACCCATCAGTAAGCACTTGAAAATGTGCAATTGGATGAAAATAGGTATCCATTTAATATATTCTTCATTTGTGAAAATGTTTTAAAAATAGAATGCCAACTCGAATCATAAAATACAAACGACTTAACCAATGTTCAATTACAAAGTATATAATTTTGACATTGATTCTCAGAAATAAATCACTAGGTGAATTTTTTCAAATTAACTTTGGTTTACAGCTCTTATAAACGGCCATAGAGCCATACATCATGTGTCATACAGCTGTCCCATCTTTTAATTAAAATATTCTATCAAGCTTTAAACTTGTGATCGGTGCTAGAAGTGTTTAAGGGGCCAGCCTAGATAATTCATCTAGGAAAAAGGTTTTTCACACAAGATAACCATCTTCCTGTAGCATAACGTTCCTGATAATAATTATATCAACACAATTTGTTTTTCAGTCAGACTTACACTTAAAGGTGTGAACAGATACCATTGTTTTAAAGTATAAAATAAAATTTGAGATTTTGGAACCATGCAAAATCTTTTTATTTTTTTTTGTTCCTGAATTATTTTGCTTTAAGAAATGTGTTTTTGTGGCAATTTACAGTAAAATTCAGCTTACTACAACAAATATCATGTATAGTATTCTAAAAAAAAATCAAAATCACATTGTTTAGGCTTTCGACAAGGAAACCCAAATTGGTACTTGGTACCAAATAAGCTAAAGGAAGCTTATCTTCAACAGGGCTCCAAGATGTTTTTTTAATTCAGTTTTTAATGCAGGAGGAAGACCGGAGCACCCTGAAAAAACCTGCGGATGCGAGCATGGACATGATGGACTGAAAACAAAATGCACATAAAGCACCGGGAGCGGGATTCGAACCCGGGACCTCATTGGTGCAAGGCGAGGGAACTATACCGCTGCGTCATCCCGCTCCCGCTTCTAAGGGTCATTTTCACTTGTAACCTTTTACTGATGCAAGCAGCTCGAACTATTTTTCCCTATTTGAATGAAGGATCATTACCAAAGTTGCGCAATATTTCAAATGTTGCACTATTTTGGTAATGATCCTTCATTCAAATAAGAAACATTATAAATTTGTAACTAATTTTTGAAACCAACCTTTGAAAGTACCTCCTATAACAATTTAATTTAAAATCAGTTGTGTTTCTAGTCTATGAAGTCTATGAAAAAATATTTATTTCAATGTTTTTCAGTCTGCGTTGGTTATACACTGTACAACTATTTTATCCCCAATAAAACAAATTGGGCTACATATTGAATTGGTTGAGAAATAGGTAACATAATAACATAATTTTAAATAGTACAATACATAATAACCGAGAACAAAAGCATATAAAATACTAAACAAGATTTAGCCAAAGGTTCTTTTTATGACTATTTCTGTTGTCTTTGATTTTCATAAATATTCTTCTCAAAACCAAAGGTTCCTATTACAATTTTGTAATGTCCACGGAATCAAAGCATGTCTCTTTAAGAGATTATTTTTATATCTTACGTACATGTGAAGGCAGCAGACAAGGTGTCGAGCAGACTCATACTTATAAATAAACAAATGAAGGAAAATTGGAAAATCTGTGAAGTCTTTCTTAAAATATAGTATACAAGTTTTAATTGTTTATAAGCTTGATGAGGAAAATGATACATCATCCCAAATTGAAATTAGTCAGAGGCTGCAAACTTTCAATGGTATATTTTCAATGTGCAACTTGCAGTATTTTGTTAAAGTTATGTTACAATGATGGATCCTTAAAACAAAATGAACAAGCAAGAAGTAGGAATTTTGTTCTTAAATTTTATAATGATGACTGTTTGTGTCAGAAAACAAATCCCTGAATAAAACGTTCAAATAAGATCTATGCATTTCTATAAGGCTTATGTGTCATTCCAAATCGCAAACTAATACCCTATCCACTCGTCCAATTCAACTACTGATTTTCTGAATTTAAATCGCTTTTTACCAATTGTTATTTCCTACCAGTGTTCCAAAACTTGTTAATTTACTTTGATACTATGTTGGTTATAAAGTATGATGATTTTGGAATCTTTTGAAAGTGATGGTATTTATACATTTAAAGGGTTGTCAGATGGCAAATAGTTGAATTGGTCGAGTGAATAGGGTATATTAAACCTGCTTCATGCGCAATAGGAAATTAAAGCGGAAAGCAAAGGGTTCGTCGATGATTGGATATGACCATCAGATGAAAAAAGATGAAAAATTCTGCCAATTTATGTTATTTTGTTTATAGTTTTCGCAGGGGTGCATCATACACCAAAGAGGATTACAAAATGTCGATAATATCAGATATTTGATACTTGACCCTCCCCCATCCCAACAAAAAATAGAGCAAATTGGATCATAAAATGTTATACAAAAAATGCACGAATTGAACAGAAAATGTTATACAACATAATTTACAACAACAACGGAGTTTAATTAATAAAAAAGAGTTGAATCGATTAGTCCAGGTTATTCTTTAGCAGTTAAGAATGTTATTTGAATCCAAAGTTTCACCTCCGAACTCTTTACCTATTTTATGAATTTACATAACAGTCTTATACCCGGCGTTAAAAAATTTCCTTTGCCTAGAGATTAAACAATAATGAACCCAATGGTGAAAATATGCATTAGAAAGGATAAAGTCAGTCAGTTAAAAGAAAACTATGCATAGTTTTTTTTAAAGGGATCCAGCATCTTAATTTCTGTCTACCTATTACGTTTGGGACAGAATGTTAGTCAAATATTGTAATATAAAAGGTTTTGGAATTAAATTGTTCTAAAAGGGATCACGAGGATTTGAAAACATGCAGAAATTTGACAATAGGAAGCAGGAATGACGGTTGTGAAACAAAGCTTTAACCCTCGTCTTCCTAGGGGGGTACCACCCCTAACGGATAATCGCCGATTGCACCAAAACGCAAAATAAAGCGACCTTGAGCATTTACCTAATTGTTTATACATCCTTTGCGGTCATTTTTATGAAAACAATTCGGGATACCACCTAAGGTGTTGTTATGGTAAGCCGTCAAAGTCCGAGGGTACGGGGGGATGGTTGCTACCTCGAAAAATTTTACATTTTGAAAAATATCTGCATAATATGGACATGTTAGAATTGTCGATTCCATCAATTATTAGCAAAAACCAGACGAATATTGGACATTTACCACTTTTATAACGATTTTCTTTTGAAAATGTGCGGAAATACTTTGTGACGTCATAATTAAGTAATGCCTCGACCGATTTTCATGATCTTGGTGTCAATAAAAAAAAGGAGATTCTATCCTGTATTACAGTACCAAACAATATAACATTAGGGTCTCAATTTCAAAATCACAGGGGTCTTAGTAAGACGTGTTACAAAAAAGGCTCAGGAAGACGATGGTTATAGCACATCCCTATTTATATGCCAATTCTCACCCTTCCCACAATCAGACAAAATGTGATTCCACAGCCAATGATACGAGCCGTTAAAGTTTCTAGACGCTTACATAAGTGTTAAAATCAACTGCTCAATAAATTCATCAAACACTACTTAACACTTCACGATTAATTGATATCTCAAGCGGAAAACTTTTCTACTGATTGAATTATTTAAATTTCAGGCTTGTAACAGGCAAAAGAGATATTGTAAGCGAACATTCAGCAATAGAAGTTATCTATATCTTATCAATTGTAATAAATTTTATGTATCAATTCCTATTATGGATTATTTTAAAAAGTGACAAAAAAAATAATATAAATTAAATGTCCGGGTAGACCTCTGAATATACCATGGACATGAGAGCCCTCGAAAAATAATGACTTTATTAAAAAAGTAGTTATCTTTTTTCCCTTTTCACACAGATCAAGCAACATGAGTCCATGCAGACTAATGTCCTCGGCTGTTCCACCAGACAGTAAACCTCTTATTACTAACTAATATAGAATTTTAATCTTAAATAAAGGAAAAATTGTGACCGTCCATTTCAAAGGAGCCGTAAATGCAGCAAAATGTATCTGTATATTGTGAGGACAATCAAAATATAGGGATTATTTGATCTTTAAACGCGTTTATCTCAATTATATATTTAAATCCCTGACAACCCTTTACGGACCATATCTTGACTTTTGGAAATCAAGTGAAGTATCATTTTAAATCTTATAGGATTGTCTTTTCAAATATGCAAAAAGCTGAAAATGACAAGAAGTTGCATTTACGGCTGGTTTGGGGTGGACGGTCACTAATGAAACGTGAGTTTCTACCCATTTTGTATACAAATATGTCACTTAGAGTGCTCGATTGATTCATCAAACACCACTTATACTGCTTCTTGATAATTGAAATCTCATGCAGTATACAAGATATCCAAATGACTCAATTAATGAGATTAAACATTGTAAAACGGTAGCGGTAGTCCTGCGAGAAAGATTTTCAATTATGAGATTCATAATGGGATATTTTATGAATGAATGAATTATTTTGAAAATATAAAAGGTGACGAGAATATCATATGATTGATAATGATATTCACACTTCGCACTGTTTAATGATGTTGCCTTGATTGTACATTTTTATGAGGCAATGTCATGATTAATAAAATAATGGGGGAAAATTACAAATGAAATAACTTGGGGCAAACATTATATAAAACAGACGGGGTTACAGAGTTACGCATTATTTAAAATCACAACCAAGAAACGTCCAAGAAACATCCATCCCCTTATTAAATGATATCTATCACAATATAAGAACATACTCAAACATATCCAGTGCTTTATTTTGGTCATCTAACTAGTTTGTATTGCTTTAGTTTCAACCTCAGTCATTCCTCCCCGAAGGAGAACTGCAAATATTTTTAAATCATTTTTAAGCACAAGATCAGCCGACGACGGGTGTGAAAGAAGTTCAACTTCTGAAGGTACGTAATTTACAGTTTACAGTTTAATTCATCATCAATTTGTTTAAAAATAGGTTTTCAGTTTACATTGAAAATTACCAATGTAAGCTTTTAATTTCAAAGCTTTAGTTCAATCAGTCAAGTTTGAATAAATGAAGTTTTCGTAGACTTAAATAAGAATGATTACAAATTGCACTTTGTTATGATATCTTGCAAAATGGACCATTTCTCAGCTGTGAAACTTTGCACAGACTGTAAAAATAACATACGTTGATAACAAAATATCAAAAATAGGTTGAAGAAAGTTGAATCAATCGGGCCAAGTAAAGTATTTTACATAAAGAACACTGTTAAACCCCTGAACCTGTTTCCTGGTAAAAACATAATACTTCCCCGGTTAACATGGTCAAGACATACAGACGAGACAATATTATTACTTCCTGGAGGAATCAATTACTTTACCCTATTTTCTTAATGAAGTGGAGTTATTCTTATTTCTATTATTTTGTTCTGATTGGCCGGGAGGAATAGGTTTACTTAAAAACATTGACTTTTTTGTTTTAAATGAAGGGTAGTTATAAAATTAGAAAGTAGAGTACCTGATTAGACCAGATTGAATTGAAAGTACTTGTGTGATATGACTGTTCCATATGTCATAGTTTGTTCAACTTCCAAATATTGTATTTAACAAAATTTGTTCCAAACGACTGGAGAAAGTTCTAACCAAACATACGCAAATGGTTAAATCCTAGGGGGCACTCACACATAAAAGTGACGTACAAGGCTCATTCTCAGATAAAGCGTGCAACTTTGCCGTTTTGGTATCGCTCATGTTCGTGTTACTAGTTTAGCGTTGTTAAGCCTATTACAAATAATTTGAGTGATCTAGTTAATACATTAAAGTCACATTAGTAACATGTGTGAAGCTAAACATTTTAGCATGCCAGGAAAGTAGATAACAATTAATCTGAAAATGCAAAATCGTTACTTTTCCTCATGTCGCCAGCCATACTTTTTACGTTTTATGTGGCCCCGTTCCTAAAATATTCGGGCATTTCAAACGCAATGCATATTTTTTAATAGCCCGTAATAGGTATTAGTAATGACATATAAAGTTTAATTATATTAAGTATTTAATATGACATAATAGCTTTTTAAATCATGTCGCCCATATTGCAAACAGATACGAACCAAATTCTAAAATCGATAACAAAGTGTGAAAATCAATATGTTGATGGATGATTCCGCATTAGATTTATCAAGTAAACTTCAGTCTTGAATAACATATAAGTTATATAGAATTATATATTTACAGTAATGATTTACAAGGATATTGATATCAAAAAAAAACCTATGTGACTGTCACGTCGCAACAGATACGAACCACACATTTTGTCGCCTTTTCGCAAAACGCGGTACACTATGAGCGAAATAATACACCACAGTGTAGTATGTGTAGAGCTTCTAATTTAGTGTAAAGATCAAGTTTGTAAGAAAACTAATTTTCTCAATAATGAATATTTAAAAAAAGATTCCAACAGATACGAACCAACAGATACGAACATTAGGTATAGGGAATACAATGGTTAAAAATCAAGTAAACATATCCCATGCACTTTTTCTTCTTCAGAAGCCATAAGAGTTTATGATTTTGTATGTTTTTCATGAGTTGTTAGTAGTCGAAATTTCAACATTTCTCTAACCAAAGTTGCACGGTTTATCGGAGAATGAGCCACAAGTACCATCGAGAACCTTTGAAGTGAAGGTATTTTGATGACAAAAAAGTGCAAAAAATGCGGGCAAAATTAATAAAAAGGAGGGTCTTTCCACGACAAAATGGCCCAAAAATTCACAAAATTTAAAAAAATTACATCAAATTAAGAAAATGCTGGTCTTTGAGTGACAAAGATTTATGTTTTAGTGACAAGGAATTTCAACAATAGGGGAAATAGTTGGTTAAAATAGGGAGTCCTTTAGTGAGAGCGAGGAACAAAGCGGGGACATATTGATGGCGCATGGCGCGTAACTCAAAGTTGAGTTGCCCCCCCCCCCGGACCTTAAGTTACCAAAATTGTAAAAAAACAAATGTGTAGAGACAGGGCGTTCCAAATGTACTGACCCGATACCAATTCAAAAGATTTTGTTACAGGCCATTGCTTGGAAAAGGGAAACAGCATTGCTATATTCTCACATTGTTTCGATAGTTCATTGTCATTTACGAAGGCTGCTGTGTTAGCTACAACAATAAAGTTACAGTTGTGGGAGTATTTTGTACAGTAGTTTTAGACCTTTATTTATCATTTATCATCATTTAAATTGTCATCGATTCTGTTATTGAATTCCAAAAATCTCGTGATGGTAAGTTAAACTCTATTATACATGTATAAAACATAATATTCCTGTATTTAACACTTAAGTGCATAAGGTGTTTTAGAATCCCGTTAGTGCACAAGGGGGGGGGGGGGCATATGGACCTTGAATTGTTAACGCTTTAAAAACAATGTTCTTCTCATTATTTATCTTAGAAACTTTACACAGTGATACACCAACTCAATAAAATTCATATGAAAAAAACAAACTTTAAAATCCGTTATTTCGTTTCAAAATGGTGGCCAGATATCTAATTCGAGTCAAATTTTCATTTTTTCCGAAAAATTTCCCGCCAAAAATTGGAAATCTGTTTTCCCAAAGGAATTTTTCAACGAAATGTGGCTCATAATAGCAGATTATAATTACAAATACATTGCTGAAATAATAATTCAAAAAAGTTGTTTCGTTTCGGTTTTAGGGACAAAACAAAATTTGAACAGCGCTATCATTTTACAAGCCTAGTTTATGCTAATTATCTCAAAAACGACACGACCGATTTGAATTTTGTTTTTGCACCAAAACATGCGTAACTCCTACCTTGACAATTACATAAAACAACTTTATTGGGTTATGTTGCGTTTTCGCGCTACGCGCGAAAGACAAAATGCAGGGTCCATATTGACCCCCCCCCCCTTATGCACTTAAGTGTTAAACTGTGCTATTCTAGGTCGCATGACATGAAAATGGGTACCTGTGAAAATACCTTGGTTGCTTAAGAGTTAACTGAAATTAAAAACATATTTTTATAATGGATTAACTTTGTTCTGTTTATTCTAGGGGGAAAACTTCTGAAAAGGAATGGCGAGTAATATAAACCAGATCAACAGAAGTGCTTTGGTTTATGTAAAAGATATTGGGAGAGGCGCATTTAGTACCGTCTACCTTATGACCTGGAGAAGCCCAGATGGTCCCGTGAATGTCGCTGCCAAGAAACTAAACAGCAAAGATAAACATGAACTTGAGGTACTCTCTGAACTAGATCATCCAAATATTGTCAAGCTCATTGGTGTGGTTGATGAAGGAACTGACTTTATGCTAATTCTTGAACTATGTGAAGGTGGTTCGTTAAGATCATATCTTAGAGCACGCAATGGTAGACGGCTGCCGGCAAAACAGTTTTTTGACTGGGCAGAGCAAGCCGCAAGGCCACTTGAATACTTACGTAAAAACACAATCATTCATAAAGACGTAAAATCGGATAATTACATGGTGACGTCACAGAACACACTCAAATTAGGAGACTTTGGATTAGCGAAGAACATAGATCAGACTATAAGTAATGCAACTACAACAGCGTCATACCAGTGGATGGCACCCGAGTTGATTCTCAAAGGCATTCTATCTCGCAAATATGACATCTTTGCATTGGCTGTAGTGTTGTGGGAGTTGTGGACAGGGAGATTCCCATGGGAAGGACTAGAACCACAAGTAATTGCCTGGAAGGTCTGCAATGAGAATGAGAGGTTGCCTATACCAGAAGACTGTCCTGAACCAATCAAGGACTTACTGAGGCAATGCTGGCAGGCTGAATGGAAACGAAGACCTGAAATTATTGAAGTCTTACAAGTGGTAAGCCTTATAATAACCTGTTTTATTCC
>JXSR01S006022.1:8344-23506 GCA_000969725.1 Ophiothrix spiculata
GTTTATAGGTTGGTAAATTTCTAAATGTGCTAAAGCTGATATTTGGAAGAAAGATATATAATTTTGCTGGTTAAAATGATGACTACTCCCATCAATATGAAACATTGATGATATGCTATTAAAAGTTACCTGACCGGTAAAATTGCAAAGTAATATATTTTGTTTGCTTGCTTTTAATGTTGACCATGTAGGGGTAAATGGCTGCTAAAGTAAAAATATGATGAAAAGATCAAATTTAGTTTTTTGACATAAAATTATCAATGCATAAGTGTTAATCTATACCACGCGTTTTGAAGGTCAAATATGCTGGGAAGTGCAATTATTCACAGGTAATTGATCGCGTTTTACTATCATACACTATAGTAATCAGTAGCTTAAAATCGATTTGCGACAATTTTTTACTGCCAGATTTTGAGTGGACTGCCTTGTATTTCGATCTGTAAATGAAAATGGTAGAAAGAAAGTATGACATATTATATATCATTCGAAAGCTGAGATTATAGAGAATTAAAATATGCCATAAACTCAATTTTGAAAATCGCGACTTTCCGCTCATTTTGCCAGAGCACCACTCAAATAGTTAATAGTTCTCGCTAGCTCAGTTGGTTAGATCTCGGACTGTTACATATGGGCTCTTTAGATTCTATTGATCGTTTTGCGTTCGAGTCCAGCTGGAGCTGAGTGTGCGAAAACTATATTCTACGAGGGTGTGAATTGCTCAAGCTAGGTTGCGCCAATTAATGTAGGCCTCAGTAAGAACTTTGGCTACAGGTAGTCCAAGTAGTGATTTAACCCAATGATTAGAACTTATTGTCTATGCTCTGTAAAGTGTGCTGAGGCCGCGTGGAATTAAAGGTCAGGGGAGCCGCGTAGTGCACTATAAATCATCTGCATTTATTTATTTTATTTATTCATTTTTAAATATTGTCCAGTATTGACCAGTTCTAGTTTAGTTTTTGTATTCCATATTCCATATATTTTGTATTGTTGGTCAAAAACACTAGGTATATACCAGTATTGTTAAGTCACATCAATATTCCAGTATTGTTGGTCAAAATACTGTTTTGATAAGTTTTGGTCAATATTTCAGCAGTATTGTTGGTTGAAAATACTGGTTATCAGTATTGTAAAATGTGCTCATTTATAAGGCCACATATTATGCTCAAGAATCGTATCGAATTATGATTTCTTATGATAACTTTTATTATGAAAGCCGTGTACAGTCGGACATTGAGGCAAGCCGTTATGATAAACCAGCAGGGTCAGCCTTATAAAAGGCCCGCGTTTTTTAACCTGAAATTTCCAAAATGACTCCTTTTTTACACATTCGAAGCTACTTTTATTACATCATGTGTACAGAATGCTCTTAATTAAACTCTGTTGTTTCCTGAATGACACCTTCCCCCCATTTTCGGACGTACACTTGACCTGATAGGTCCTTACCTCCACCATGGAGAAGTCACAAACCTGCCCATTAACTCCCCAAGGAGTTCAAAACCCCTCTTCTCTCTAAATTGATCTGACTTTGATTAGTTGGCAAGATGAGCATTATACTTAGTCTTGTCTTTCAACTCCTGCTTGGTTTGTACAAATGTTACCTTTCATATACATGTTGGCTTTCAACCTGACTTTTCTGGAGTTTCGGAATAGCAGGATTGCAGATTGAAAGTGTGTAAAAGCCAAGATACATACACAATTGGAGAATAAGGACTTTCCAAATATCAAGGAAACAAAAAGTCTTTGATAAATGGAGAAAAAATGGTGATTGTGACCTGAATGAGACATTTTTAACATTAAACAATACTGGAACAACAGAAGCATTGGCCATTACTGTGTGTACCAGTATTGTAATTTTTTTTTTCAATACTGGAACAAAAACACTCCCAGAATTGTTCAACACTGGTATGTTCCATAATTGACCAATACTGGTATGTACACCAGTATCTGCATGGGATCTAAAGTATACATTTTCCAGAGTATCAGCTAGGTTTTGCTTGTACAAATAATTCATTTTTATTTGGTATTGCACCATTGGGGAGATTACAGGGGAGATATAGCAGACTTGCTGGCATTTTTATTTTGGCATGGAGACAAAATTGGAGGTATTTGGGTTTTTGCCGACAATGCATCACATCTTGTCGTAATGCACGAATATTGAAAACAGGCACATATGTTTTGCGTGCAAGTTGGCATATCATTAGTGTAAAGTATCACGCGGTTTGTCTCTACGCTCAAGAGGAACCCAATTTGAGCTACATGGCTGACGACGCCATTACATTGGCGGTATACAAAATCCAGTATCTCCCCTGTAAATTAATGCATACTATTACCAACAGGTCTTAGGCAGATGTAGACTCTCAAGGAAATGGGCTAGAAATAGGAAAGTGCAGATGGCAGTATTTGCTGTGTTTTGTAGTGGCACATACTGCTTTTTTACCGTAATTTCCACCCTATAGTCTGCGGATTATCTGTGTTTTGTTGACAAAATAATTATCAGTGCAGATTATTTCCCGGTGTGTATAATCTGACGAACAATAAATTCAATACATCATTGGGTTCCATATTTCAGGGCTGGCGACTGGTAACAATTCTAGAGGATTTCCCAGGGGTAATATGGCGGTGCGGATAATACGGCGGAAGGGGATTTTGATACTAATTGTTTTGAGTACCTGCGGATTATCCGCCGAGCGGATTATCCGACAGGAATTACTTTGCGCAGCAGACTTACCAACAGGTCTTTGACAGAGGTAGGCTCTTTCTAGAGTGCAATCAACATCATCCCATTTGCCGGGGTGCACAGGGTCAAAATTGGTCATCTCTACACAGTCGACATCATTCTGATGACAAAAACACATACATATACAAAAAAACATGAATAAAGGGTTCATTCATATTTTCTGTGTGTAATCACTTGATTTTGACCGAGGACGGGATGGTGCGCGCTCAGTATTGTGAAGCGCTGCTCCCAATCCCTCCCAAGGGGAAATTCAAGCAATTACACATGGAAAATATGACTGAACCCTGTTCATATATACCCTTTGCATGTATAAGATGTCAAAATCCGGGCATGCAATTCAGTTGGTGCCATGTCGATTTTTCAACTTACTGGCCTGGTTGCTATGCCAACTGGTTACCAAGCAGTTCGTTTGGCTCTGAAGCCTTTTTTTCAACTTACTGGCCTGGTTGCTATGCCAACTGGTTACCCAGCAATTCAGTTGGCCCCAAAGCCTATTTTTCAACTTACTGGCCTGGTTGCTATGCCAACTGGTTACCCAGCAATTCACTTGGCCCCAAATCCTTTTTTTTTTCCAACTTACTGGCCTGGTTGCTATGCCAACTGGTTACCCAGCAGTTCACTTGGTCCCAAAGCCTATTTTTCAACACACTGGCCTGGTTGCTATGCCAACTGGTTACTCAGCAATTCAGTTGGCCCCAAATCCTATTTTTCAACCTACTGGCCTGGTTGCTATGCCATCTGATTACCAAGCAAATCAGTTGGCCCCAATGCCTATTTTTCAACTTACTGGCCTGGTTGCTATGCTATCTGATTATCAAGCAAATCAGTACCCCAATGCCTATTTTTCAACTTACTGGCCTGGTTGCTATGCCATCTGGCTACCCAGCAATTCATTTGGCCCTAAAGCCTATTTTTCAACTTACTGGCCTGGTTGCTATGCCAACTGGCTTCCCAGCAATTCATTTGGCCCTGAAGCCTATTTTTCGAATTACTGGCCTGGTTGCTATGCCATCTGGCTACCCAGCAATTCATTTGGCCCTAAAGCCTATTTTTCAACTTGCTGGCCTGGTTGCTATGCCAACTGGCTTCCCAGCAATTCATTTGGCCCTGAAGCCTTTTTTAAACTTACTGGCCTGGTTGCTATGCCATCTGGCTACCCAACAGCCCAGTTGGCACCAAGCCTATTTTTCAACTTACTGGCCTGATTGCTATGCCAACTGGTTACCCAGCATTTCACTTGGCCCCAAAGCCTAATTTTTAACTTACTGGCCTGGTTGCTATGCCATCTGGTTGCCCAGCAGCCCAGTTGGTGCCAAGCCGATTTTTCAACTGACTGACCCGATTGCTATGCCAACTGGTTACCCAGCAATTCTGTTGGTACCAAGCCTATTTTCAACTTAATGGTCTGGTTGCTATGCCAACTGGTTACCAAGCAATTCTGTTGGCACCAAGCCTATTTTTCAAATTACTGGCCTGGTTGCTATGCCAACTGGTTGCCCATCAATTCATTTGGCCCCAAATCCTATTTTTCAACTTACTGGCCTGGTTGCTATGCCATCTGGTTGCCCATCAGCCCAGTTAGTGTAGTCAAATGGTGTTCCATCTGTCCAGTGGAATTTACCAAATGATCCCCTATCATTGGCTCCAATCCAGACGTTTAGACCAGGTGAACTCTTAATTAGAGATGTTAACAATGCTGTAGATAGAAAAGAGAAACATGTTTATTATAAATTAATAATCTGAGTGATAGCACGATCCAATGTAATAAGATTATTTCTAGTTAAATATCTGCGCGGTCATTATCAGGTAACAATGACTTCTTATAATGACCTGCATGTCCAAAGATGCTAGAATTATAGGTTAATAAATGCACATTTCATACGCGAGTGAAATGAGACAAAATCAATGCACGTGCGGTCAATTTTGATGTGCCCAATTCACGAGGCCTGCAAGGGCCGAGTGCATTGGACAGCAATCAAAATTTACCTCAAGTGCATTGATTTTGTCTCATTTTACAATGAAATGCAAATTTATTAATCTAATTCATACACGACAGAAAAATAATAATGAATCTTTTGTAAAAAGACAAGCTAAAAACAACAAATTAAACAAAAGGACTTCTGAATGGGATTTTAAAAACACCCATTCAGATGTTGCATCATTTTTATTTTTGATGATTTTTACAAATTTTTTGAATTTCATGCCAAATAAGGTCAAAAAATTACCAAAAATGGAAAAAGGAAAATTTCGACCTTATTTGTCATTAAAATCAAAAATTGAGGTGGTCACTTACATTGATGGAAGGTACAGGTATGTGCCACCCTAAAGATCCCCTTTTCAAGCCTCCTGCTCCCCAAGATACCCATTTTAAGATTACTTCAGTTCCGAAGACACATATTTTCAACGAAAACTTCTCATTGGTGTGTTAAATAAAGTTTTCAACCTAATTCTTAGCAAATTTTACCTCCTGCAGTTGTAATTTTACGGGAAAGAAGCAGTTTCTGAGACCTTAATTCAGAGAAAATCAGTTTCATAGACCAAATTTTGACAAAAAGTTAGTTTCGCAAGACCCTAAGTTGGATAACCTGTGCAGTACATGCCTACCAAAATTTTCGAGTACCCCTCCCCGGACCCTCACTGCACAACAATGTAACATATTGATATATAGATAATAGATAAGTCTGTAACAAACAGGATTCTCACCCTATTATTGATTAGAAATAGTGAGTTTTGGAAAAACATGTAGGGGACTAAGTGAGTTTTGAATAAAAATTAGTAAATTCTCGTGCTTGAGGAATGTTGACTGATTATTTTTTTGAGTACCCCTCCACGGACCCTCACAGCACATTAATGTAACATATTGACATATAGATAATAGATAAGTCTGTAACAAACAGGATTCTCACCCTTTTATTGATTAGAAATAGTGAGTTTTGGAAAAAATCTGTGCAAGGGACTAAGTGAGTTTTGAAAAAATTTGGTAAATTCTTGGGCTTGAGGAATGGCGACTGATTGGTTTATTGAGAATTTGCAAAGTTGGCATGTTAGTGCTCATGATGAACACCATTCCTATGTGCTTGGTTTCATTTCGACCAAAAGTGGACTAATTGAGTTTTGGAAAAACACTCTTCAATTGTTGCATGATCTTCATAATGATTTCCCCTGTAGTAAACAACACTCACTATTCATAAGGCCACACTAATCTAATTGTTTGTGTCAAAGCTCACCTAAATTTGAAAACCTAATGCCGAATGCGTTTTCCCCCCCTTTTTTAAAAATAATTTTTACAACTTCAATACCGTTACACTTGCCATTTTCGCCATTCATTTTCCATCAATTGAAATTTAAACTGGCTACCATAGCATTGTTGTAATTATGTTGTATTACTTAGGCTGTTTTCATTTTGCGATCCACAGGACACAATTTGTGATGTTCGATGGGTTTTATTTGACAAAATTGAAAAATTAAAAAAAAAAATAGAAGAAAAATTCAAATTTTGACAATTTGGCGATGTTAATGCGCACGTTTAAACTAATGCGTGGGGCAGCTTTGAGATAAACAATTAAATAAGTGTGGCCTAATAAATCTTGTTACGGTTCCTAAACTAGAACCTGGAGGAACACCCCATTACTTACATTGTACTCCTTGGTAATGTATGGATGCCAAATCTCCCCCAGGGAAGGCCTGACAAGCTAATCTGGCATCATCAAATCCTAGTGGGCCATTCATTGGAGCATAACATTTGTTGTCCAGCTTGTACCAATCTGGTGGACAGCCGCCTTCTGGTGCGCTAGTTGCCGGCAAGGTGACAGGGCTGGTGTTATCATATTGTCTCTTACAAATAAAGGCTTGAGCAATGCCACAATTTAAATCATTCCATCTGCCATCTGTATGACAAAGACAAAGGATAAAGAAATCAGTAGTTGTTTTTTTAGATGAGGGTAGAGTTAGAAGGAATGGGGAGGGATTCTTGATACTGTGAAAATGTAAAAAACAGAAAATAAATACAAACCAGGAAATGTGCAAAAACGAAACAAAATTATAAATCAGGATAAACCTTTAAAACTCATACCATTAAAATGCATAATTTTGTTGAATATGAGATGTTGCCAAATACAATCTGCTTGTTATTTCTTCTACGTATTATGCTTTTATTAAGAAATAAATGAGAACAAATCGCTTTAATTTTGATAACTTGCAGCTTCCTTCTTCAATTCATGTTGACTGCTATAAACTATATCAGCAGTATGTGCATTTCGAAGTCCTAAATGGCCGAAACGGGGTTGGGAACAATCAGGGCTAAAATATCCTACTCACAATACTGACTCTTCTGTACATGGGATCGACGACTTTATGTCCCCTCCAAAGGACGGTGATCTCTCATGAAATATTCACCCAACTCTAAATACTTCATGTAAGGGATGGAGAAGATCGAATATATGACCCTATGCTCCCATCATGTCAGACAGACATCTTGGCAAAGATTATGAGATTCCAATCCGGCAAGGCAACCCTCTCTGGGAATCGAACCCGGTCCCATTGCATGTAAGGCGAGATCACTGACAACTACACTACAGCGCCCCAAATCACCAAAAACCGAAACCAGCAAATACAATTAAAAGGTGCCATTCATGATGCTGATGTCAATAAAAATCACCTCTTTTCTGTCTACTTACACCCCAGGGGGGTTCTTCAAATTTTTTTGTATGGGTATGTGCCTGCCGGACTCTAAAAAACTGGCCATCTCTATAATACCCTATTTTTGGTTCAAAAACCCACCCATCAATATACCAATTTCAATGGAAAAGCACCCAATTTTACTCAAATTGGGTGCTTTTTTACAAACTTTCCCAAAACCACCCAATTTATGAAAATTGATATCCCAAAATCCTGGAAAAATCACCCCAAAAGGCAGGCACATATACGTATACCTTGTCAATGTAAGTACCATCCCCCCACCCCGGGACTTACACTGGTACACACAAAATACATGCAAACTGTAAATCTCACTTGGTTTGGATTTTCAAATTAGGAGCTTTACTCTGAGATATCTCCATTGGCTACATTTGTAAATACTGCTAAGCCCCCAACAGTAAATTAAACAAGAGAGCCACTGGCTCAGTAACCCATGCATGATACTAGTGCATGGGTATTGAGTTTGAATAGCTAGTACCAGCTCTATTACACTTTTTAGAGTATTTATGTTAGGGATGTTGTAATGGACATGCTGGCCATGTTTAAGGTCAATTAGAGCATTTTATTTTTACTTTTTATTACTTCTGACAGGCGAATTTTGACATATGAATAATGTTATCATCAATTTATCAATGCAACTTCTGACACCACAAATTGTAAAGAGATTTGTTTGTTCCAACCACATAAGTTGAACTTGTATATGACACTACATTTATTTACTAAAACGCCCTCTAACTGCCACATATGGAAAAGTGGTCTCTTCTGCCTATGCTCAAAGTAACCCAATTATATAACATATAGACAAATTAGGTCTTTTTTACTTTCGCATGACTTAAGAAAAAAAATAAACATTATTTTTTCTCTGTTTGCCTTCAATTCCAAACAACATATATATACAACCATTCTCCTGAAATTTTGTTCAGTTCTGTTGAGAAACGTCATCGTTATGAAGTTAGAACACTCTTGTCACCCTCTAAAATAATCCAAATTTTTACATGAGCGGTATATGATTTGCGTTATTTTGGTCTGTACCCGGGGTGCAAGGAGGCCCTCATTTATTATATTAAACTCTGAACTGGCGTAGTTCACTTTTTATTCCATGAAGAAAATATTACTAAATCTACTTGAAACTTTTTAAAGTGTTTTAATTGGTTAATATTTGGCGCCGTTATGAAGTAAAAACAAGTCCCGCCATTTTCTATCCAATCGGGAATTAGGAGACCTAATATGCTAATGAGCCCGCTGTGTTGTGCAGTAAGCAATAGCTGCCCATTGACCTGGAAAAATTACTCACACGCTGTGTGTGCATTGTACATGTTAATGCTTATTATTTAAAAAGAATTTACATTGATATCTTTTCCATATGTTGGGGAATATTATCAACAATGTCAAGTAGTTGTCTTTAACCAGTTTTACTATTATCTAGTGATCTTACTTGATGTAAGCTGTTCCATCTCGGCACATGCTTCTTGTCCGTAATAGTCATCAGGCTGCCCAGATTTCCAGTTGATGAAATCTATAGGGGTACCATCAACCCACCTGAATGAAAAAAGTCAACCATTTATCACTTAATCATCAACAGTATTTGCAATAGTTGAGTTTTAAGGGGTAGACCTTTTTTTAATCCAAACTTTCTTGGATGCATGTTTCCTAAACATTTACAATATTTTTTGAGGTATCAAGTATTTGAATTTCATGCTAATTATGGTCAAAAAATGACCAAAAATGGAAAAAAGTGATTTTTGACCTAATTTGGTATGAAAATGAAAAATTGGCCAAAATCCTAAAAAATAAAAATGACGCAACATCTGAGTGGGTGTTTTAAATTAAAATTCCCATTCTAAAGTCATTTTTTTTAAATTTGTTATTTTTAGCTTGTCTGGAAGCCCAAATGGTCAAAAAATGTGTATTTTGTGATTTTCTCAAAAAATGTGATTTTTGGTCAAATATCAACATCACCATCATGTTCATTGTGAATATTCTTTCCTGGAAATGTATACGTTTATTAACTTTAAGCACTTTGTTAAAAAGTTATGGTACAAAATAAACTTGCAAAAACGTAAAATTGAGTAACATGCTTTCCTCCCTTAAACAAAATGATGACACTTACTGGTAGTCATTTTCTCCGGTTGTTTCCCTAAATCCAATCCAGAATGACGGTATTATTTGGCGGACCTGTGTGTATGAAAAAATAATAATTTTTCTCATTAATGTAGGATCCAGTACATTAACAGAAAAAAAAACATGACGAAGAAAAGCAACTTCAAAACCATCAGAGCAGCAAATGTGAATGACCGTTCACTGGCTGCCTCCAATAATTTTAAGATCGGTAAGGGGTCACTTTGAAACTAAACTGGCAGTTGACGCCGCCGGTTCTGACCGGTTGCTATTATTCTGAATAACAACCACCCGGAACCGCCGGTTGAGATGTGAAGTGACCCCCTAATTTACATACCCTAAATATCTGTACACGCACTACCTCTATGGATTTTATGACTGGTAAATTTTCCCCAGTGACAAGAACTTGGCGTGACGATCCCGGGAACAACCTATCACATCCAACTGCGTGAATTGCAGTGTGTCGCGTACGGCGCAGAGTACTACTTGACAACACGTTTTTGAGATTCTGCACCAATCCATTGATATCTTGTTTACATCATAAACTTCTCCACCCAACCAAAATGGCGGCGAAAATGGTCTGCGTGTATGGTGCCTATCTGGTCGTGCAAACCGTCTATTGAGTTAACAAATCTAGTTAAGGGGCTATGTCATTGCACTACTGAAGAAGTCTTCCATGGGAAGACGAAAGTTAAAATATCTTTATAAAAAATCTCTAGATTGCTTCTCATAATATCAACCAAAATACATTGGTTGAAAGATTCATCATTAAATACCAATATGAAAATTTCTGGGCAATATATACAATTTTCCGTAGATCCACTTACAAGTGAGTTCAAGAAATTCTGCTCCTGACTGCTGTGAATGGATACCAGGTAGCCTCCATTGTCCATGCACCAAGCATTAGCATTGCTCCACGATTTCACAGGTGCACCAATTGCACCACTCACAAAGTAGCAATATGGGTGCATATACACCCAGTCGGGATCTGTTGGGCAGGGAGCTGCTGTTGGCAGTGATGTAGTTGGTGTGAAAGAAAGCCCTGAAAAAATGAATGTGTTCAATTCATAACATTATAGGCAAAATAAAAAAATTATTGGACAATTTAAACAACAAAAATCCATGATAAGGGTTCCATTTACAAACAACAGGCCCTGCACAGTGGATTTTTGTTTACAATAAGAGTCAGGGTAGGGATGGAGGGAAAACAGCATTATAGAAGGTCAATGTTAAAATCACCTATTGGATATGACGATAAACAAAAATACATATTGGGGTTGCATTCATTCAGTAATGGGCCCTGCAATATGGATTTTTGTTTATGCATATTCTTGTACAGGCCTAACAAAATTTATTGGACTGTGAAAACAACAATCCAGATTGCAGGCCCCACTGCTTGTCAATGCAACCCCTACTCTGGATTTTTGTTTACATTGTCCAATAAATTTGATTTACCTATCAATGGCGTACCTCTTATTTCAAATTAATCAATAGTGATAAAAGGTTTAATCATATAAAACACCAATCTATCATTCGTAGGTAAACTCAAAAATTTCTAACAATTCAGATTTAAAACAGATTTACTTTTACAAAATGTAGTGCATAATCTCGTACAGCGAATGAATGCGCAGAATTTTAGAGTCATTGTCTGTTATTTGATTACAATAATTGCCCAAGGATTCTCATCTCATTTGCTGTAAGTACTGTCGGTAAAACTCCACAAAATCTGCTGTAAGCTTCATTGGTAAATCTCCACATATACAATCCTGCGCGCTGCTGTGGGGTATTGGGTTTTTTAACCGGTGATGCACAACCGACACTCGGCACTCAGACTTGATTTTGGCGGGAACCCGAGTGGACCCAAATACCCCTAATGTGAGCACCACACCTGACAGCGCCATTACATGGGCCGGTATACTAAGTCCGGTATCTCCACTGTCAAATCTATGCCTTCCTTACATCCACGCACAAACTCCTACTTACTTTTGTTCATCTTGCATAGGTATGCAGCCCCTCTATAGCAGTTGTCATCGTACCATTTGCCGTACGCATCATCGGTAAACTCCACGCAATCCTGCGGGCTGCCATCTTGTCCAATAGCATTTGGTTCCCCGTTGGCCCAGTTGACATAGTCTACTGGTGTGCCATCTTCGTATTGAAATTCACCTGTTAGAATATAAGAAGCAATGCATGTATATACATATGTTATCGATTGTCGTATGTATCCATAGTTGCAGGCTTGCCAACCTGTGGAAATCCAAAAACAGGACACTTTGGGAACGCTTAGTGAGCCGGGCCTCCATCAAAACCATGTTACTTTTCAATTTGAAAGATTGTTGGCAAATAACATGACTTTTCATTATTATGGTTCAGAAAGGTACATGAAACATGGATACTTGATATATATTCTGATCTGAATAAAATAAAATAGTTTCATCATGCTAGTCAATGTATTTTTCTTAAATTTTTCCCCCTTTTTTTTGCAGTATGGAAATGCGGGACGTCCCTCATTTTAAGGGTCTCAAATGCGGGACTGTCCTGTGAAATGCGGGACGGTTGGCAAGCCTGTAGTTGTCAGATTCAGACTAACGGCAAGTTGTTACTCTCAATTAGAGTATCAATACACATACAAGGGGGTATCAAAAAGTTTATAACTTTACCCAAAAGGGATGTAGCTATATCAATGAAATTTTGTCAAAATAGTTACTCGTTTTTATGTACATTATGGTGCAGAAATGGTCTCATAAGAAGTTTTACTTTTTTTTACAGGTTTGCGATTGATGTCATCTACCTACCCACTTAACACACAAACTGCATGGAGGAAATTGAGACATGTGGCGTAATTAAGTCCCTGCATTTGAATGATTACAGGGACCAGTTACTCTTAATGACAAGACCAAAGTTTAGCTGATACCATAGTAAAGGGTAGGCTTTTCTCTTTCCATTGAATCGGTTGATGAATGACTTCACAGTGACGTAATCAAACATGGCTGACCTAAAAATGTTGATTTTCATTGAAATACAAACACAGCTATAAGGGTAAGGTTTTTAAAACTTTTTGATACCCCTGGCCCTCGTGCAATATGAAATATCAGCTTACATTACCAAGATTATCTCTGTGCCTTAGTATGATTGTACGTGGATAAAACTCATCAGTATATGTCATCTCAAACCCCAAAGATCCTCCCAAAGAAATTGAACTCAACAAATTTCAACTTAAGAGAGCTAAACAAAGGAGTTGCAACAATCCCCTCCATCTTGCGTAGACATGTCACAAATATAGCCTGCATAGACAAAAGTTAATAATATGGAAATATAGATCACGGGGGACGCTTCAAATCTCAACCGGCGCTTGACCTCCGGGAACCGACGGTTCTGGGCGGTTGTTATTGTTCAGAATAATAGCAACCGGCAGTTCACAGTGGTCAACCGCTGGTTGAGTTTTTAAGTTATCCCTAATGTCTCTTACCAGGGGCGTAGTGAGGGTGTCTGGGGCAAGTAGTGCAGGGGGGGGGGGAACTTGAAAGGTACGCCCCCCCCCAAAAAAAAGTGTGCGAATCCAATACCGTGAAAAAAAAGAGCGTGCAAAAAATTTAGCCAAACATTGGCTAATATCAGCAGTATGTCCCCTGTTGTTGGCACAATTATTTTTCATGTAGTGGCGATTTTGTGCCCCCCCCCCTAGAGGTGGCGCCCGGGGCAACTTGCCCCCTCCCTAGCTATGCCCGTCTCTTACCCGATGAGGCTCGTCTCATTCCCAGCCATATAGCCCTAACTCCAACAACTCCTTGTGCCTGTTGTCTGACAAACTCCATCTCTTGTTTGCTGTGAATACTCGCTAGCTGTGCTCCATGAGCGCGTTGACAATCGTCGTTAGCTTCAGGCCATGAGGCAAAGTCGCGTTCAACGTCAAACTTGTAGCACCAGTCGCCGTAGCTCATCCAGCCATCAAGGCACAGGCCTTCTCCTGGTGCATGCTCGGTGGGTTTAACACCTGAAAGTGTTTGAATATTTCTCAAACTGTTAAAGGCATTAGCCACAATCACCAAAGTGAAGTTTCCTCAGCACCTACTGATTTTATTGCATTTTTAAAAAGTACTTCCAACAATCCAACAAATAAGTAATATCCAAAACCATTCTTATTGAACTTGAACATTTATAGTAAATCAGACAATTATCTGTGCTTTTAAATTTTCATTCTCTGGAAAATGACTAAATTCTTAAAATTTAAACTTCTTTGTTAGTAACAATGTATTATAGTGAATTGACCTTCCTAAAGAATAATGTTCACTTTTAAACCACACTTCGACAGACGTACATTTGGAATCTCAAACTTTAGGGGAAATTGCAAAACTGCTGACAGAACCCCTAAAAATAAATTTGGCTAAAAAAATTGTCTTTTGAGAGCAGGTAATATTATTTTTATTTTTACTTAAGTTTCACAAGTTTTAATACCCTAGTGGATCATGGCTAATGCCTTGACTGTTTTATCCACCACCATAATCATATGTGATGGCTCACCCCAAAAGGGGGGACTTTGCAGATGATATTTCATCTGTTGCAGCATTTATTAAGCTTTAAAATGACACCTTAATTGTCAAAATGCAAAGTTATGCTAAATATAGCATAATGGTCAAGTTTTTTTGCCCCAAGGGAAGTGCAGCTTCAAATACACAATACATTTGAAAGGCAGGGTAAATTTATATTTGCATTAGTCATGTCTACACCATCGGACGTAAGTCTGTTTGGAACCGGTATTAAAATACACCAGAAGTAAGACCGGACGTAAGTTGTGGTGAGAACGGTGATTGGATGTAAGTTTATCGGACGTAAATCGGACTTACATCCGATGATTTACTCCTGCTAAAGGGCAGGAGTAACTGCATTTACGTCCGGTATTAAAGTTACACCCGATGCGTGTAAACAGCTATCGGATGTAAGTATCGGGCGTAAGCGTGACCTTTGTTATAAGCGCACTATGGAATGTGACTTGCTCATCAGAGCGGAACCTAACAATTACGCCTGTTTATTATACTGGATACTGGAAGAATGTCCGAAAATAATGTATGTGTATACATGGTATATGTAAAATTGTTAAAACCATTCCATAAAAGGCTTTTCAGCAAACATGATGAAATTGACAGACTATTATAGATCAAGGGAGAGAAACATTAGTTTGGCATGTTTGATTTCTTGTGTATGCAAACACGGGTCCTTACATATAAATTAAAAAAGGAAAGGAATAAACTATTATACAACAATGAATTCGTGTTTTCTAAAATTTATTGATGGAAATTTGCAATATTCACTTGCGGGATTTACTCTCGATGAAGTTTCAATCAGATGTAAACAACGACAAACTATCAGAAGTAAATTCATTTATCAGCCATGTGAGAACGTGAACAAGGAGTAGCGGATATAATTAATCCGATTACAAGTAAGCGGTAGTAAGTTAGGACCGGTTGTAAATCATAGGTGGGAACACAGCTTTAGACAGAGTTCTATGTCAAACCGTTTGTTTGTTTATGTATCAATCAACTTTCCCTGGAAAAAATCGAGTACAATTCTAGTACACATTCCTGAGGTGCAAATTTGGAACACAGATTCGAGTA
>JXSR01S006022.1:38278-51764 GCA_000969725.1 Ophiothrix spiculata
AAAAATATCTAGGGTCGGTGGTAAAATTAGGGTAGGTCGGGTTACGCCAATCAAACAATTTTTTTTTAGGCCTAACTTTTGCCATTCAAAGTTGTAGCCTTATAGCTTCAACTCTTTGCCTCATATTGCATATAAAAATTGCATTTATTGCATTTGCTTCATCTATTCATGACTTGCACTTGCAACCCAAATGAAAAAATGGATTAACTGACTTATGACAACACTTTCTTATAGTGGCATATTTTGAGTTCACAAGCTTTGCATGTACCATGGAAAAAAGAGTCTTATCTCTTCTTATCTCTTTTTTCCATGCATGTACCAAACATAATTGTGACCTGCTCTCATGAAACCTGGACAAAGTCGCCAGAACACTTGCACAAAATCAATAGAAAACAAAAGAATTTTCTTAAGAAATATTGACTTTTCATGTACAAAACATTGAGCAATGTCAACAAGTGATATAGCATATATCATTTTAAAGGTTGTAATGTCAGCATTTTCAATAATGACAAGTCAGAAAAAATGAGTTTTCCCGACTTTGTTCGGGTTTCATGAGAGCAGGTCACAATTGAAAAATCGTGAATATTTCCATTCATCCAGAATGAGTTGAAATAACACTGTGAACCTTGAACTAAATACAATAGGTTTTTTTTATAATATGTTACACCGATTCACAATCCTCTAAAGTATCTAACAAAAGATTTAATCAAATTGTAACGTAACAAAAATTTGTGGAAAGTCCTGTTAAAGATTTGCCATTTTGATTTGATATAAACATGAGCGCTGACGTAAAGATACAGAAATGTTAAAATGCCAGCATAGATTGAGGAAAATACAGTTACAGAATTTGTATTCAGGGTTAAACACTATGCAACATACATGCATGTATGATTGCACAACCTCTCTAAAACACCAAATCGTCATGTGAGTGCAAGAAAGTTGTATCTGCAATAGCTGCCATTTGTTATGAATTTGGATTGCACACTGTATAATCTCCAATTTTGGGTCAGTGGTTCTTGAAACCATTTCAAGAACCACTGATCCATAAGACAGTGAAATTTGAGGGATTTTTCACATTCTTGTGACAAGTTGTAAAATAAATATAACTTAGGGCAGCCATTGCAGATACAACTTTCTTGCACTCACATGACCAAATGCAACAGATGTATGGTTGCCAAGTAAACATGAATTGCAAAATCTGGCTGACCACAATGTGCACTTTTGTTTGCAAAATTTGGTACTTAATTTGATGATCCTTTACAAAAAAATCTGCACATTTTGACATTTAATAAAAATTCTCAAAATTAATGCCAGAGTATCACAATATCATTTTAGTATAAATTGACTGAAAATATGGGCACTTTGGACATGGATAGTCCCTTTTTCTGAAAAATGTCATATTTTTGTTGGTCACACTTCACGTTTCTATACTGCAGATCCCTGACCAGACCAAAACACAAATTACTGGTTTAACCCTTTGAACCCGACGAGCCGGTATACCGGCTCACGTATACCCGACGAGCCGGTATACCGGCTCACGTATACCCGATGAGCCGGTATACCGGCTTTTAGGTCACGTGTCAGAAACTTGATGTGTCTGTCAACAGGCATGAGTAGTTACAATTTTCAATGGTATTATTTATATCGGAAAACATAAATAAAGCTTTGAACACATGGTTGATTGGCCATTCTGCTCTTATTTACTCGACAGAGCTGAAAAAATCTTCATATTTTCACAAATTTGATCAACTGTTCAACAAAAATATTGCTTCGCCCATAGACTACAACGTAAATGTCGAATATGTTGGTCGACATAAATAGTTTTCTTTTGTGAATGCTGGTTATTAAAACAATTGAAACTACTGTAAAATCAAAAAATAAAGCAAGAAACATCAAAATAAAAGTCAGTTTAGGGCATATATTGTGTTTTTTATCTTTCGGGTTGGTCCGGGTCAGCGGTACAGATGCACATAGAATGACCAGGGTTCAAAGGGTTAAAATATCATTTCATTGAAAATATCCACTTACTGGTAACTACCGCCACTCTCACGTAATCCTATCCAGTACTCTGTCACTAAAAATATTCGCAACTGTTAAGAAAATTATAAAATTAACATGATTAAAATGGTCAGCGTACTGTGTGTACCAGAAAGATATTATCATAAACGTTGCATCATCATAACTTAAAAACTTAAAAATTCCCGTACGTCATTCAGTAGTGATTTCTTTACCTTTTATGTGATAATTAGTTTAATTAGCAAAGTTTGAAGCGATTTGTGTCTGGAACCAGTTTTACCAATTTGACCAAATCAATTATTGCAGTCAATAATTTCCCTAAATGTGTACTAGCTTGTCAATAAATATTATTTTGAGGTTGTTTTTTTTGTAGGAATCTCTAAATAAGGCCAACAAAAAATAATTGTTTGATTGGCGTAACATACAAAAAAAAATAGGGTAGGTAGGTCGGATTTTTTTTTTAAATATTTTTTTTTAATTTTCTAAGTCTATGTTTCACATACAAGAACACAATATATATATTGCACATATACAAAAACATCTTCACTTTTTCCTGTAACACATCTTTTATTTGTCATTTTGAATGTCCTGCAAGCCATATCTTGGGCTCCCATGAATCGATTCCCATTAAATTTGGGATTTGGAGGTTTTTTACCATGCTCAAAAAAAAAAATATCTAGGGTCGGTGGTAAAATTAGGGTAGGTCGGGTTACGCCAATCAAACAATTTTTTTTTTAGGCCTAAGTTAATCTCAAACACTAGTAAGTCAACTTTCACCAGGATAAAGTAAATCCAGCCTCTAATTGGATTCTTATAAATTGAACCTCTAACATCAATTGCAGCCCTAACATTTTCCTCTCCAAGCACCAAGTATGTACACTATCAAGTAGATATTCTAAGAAAATGTTTGACTACTACTGACAAAAAAATCGATTTGCTAAAATCAGTAAAACTTCTTCTAGACACAAATTGCATTTAACACAAAAAAATTAATCATCACTTAATTATATTAAAATAATAATTCCACACAATAACACTGCTGGCTTCAGAATTCAGGAACCATTTAGTTTTTAAGTTATGAGCAACAACATTTATGATGATTTCTTTCTGTATATCCATACTACACCTGATTCATATTCATGAGTTACTGCTATTATCTAATTGGTCCAACTTTCTATCTAACTGTACATTAGTTATGGCAAACTTCTTGATTGATAATTGATCTCTTTTACTTGGAACAGTGGGTAAGACTAAAGCTTCACAACCAAAGGTAGCCCGACTTTAACTGAATGAGTTTGTAGTACAACGTTCAAATAAATAAAATCATGCAAAGATATCAAAATTTTGGATTTATTAAGAGCTAGTCAAAATATTATATTGAGAACACATGTACACATGGCCTATTGAGAATAGTGGTTCAATGGTGTATGCAGTGTCCTTGGGCCAAGATACTTATCCTCATGCCTTCTTGACCAAGGTGTTAACACTTAAGTGCATATGGACCCTGGATTTTGTTTTTCGCGCGAAAATGCAACAAAACCCAATAAAGCTGTTTTATGTCATTGTCAGGGTAGGGGTTGCGCATGTTTTGGTGCAAACAAAATTCAACTCGGTCGTGTCGTTTTTGAGATAATTAGCATAAATTGGTAAAATGATGGCGCTGTTCAATATTTATTTGTCTATAAAATCATAACCGAATAACTTTTTATCAATTTCTTTTCAGCAATGTATTTGTACTTATCTTCTGCTTCTATGAGCAAAATTTTATTAAAAAATTAAATCAGGAAAGCCGTTTTCAAATTTTTGGCAGGAATTTTATTTTGGAAAATTGAAATCCGTTTTTCGGTCGCCATTTTGAAACTGAACAACCAATTTTCAATTGTTTTGAGTTTTCTGCGTAGTGCTGCCACTGTCTACAACTGGCAAACATTTCAAAGGAAAATTCGACCAGGAACATGGTTTTTAGGGGGTCCATTTGGACCCCTCCTTATGCACTAACGGGATTCTAAAACACCTTATGCACTTTAAGTGTTAAATCATTACTGGGATTTTTCAATGCTAGGAAGGTAACCGACTCGCAGGGAATAAGGTTTGGCGATGCCCTCACTCCAAATAAAATAAAATGTGGAAACGAGCCCAATTGCTTCGAAAGAGAGATGGACACTATAACCAGCGCAAATGCAGCCAATCCTCCGTACCATGTTTTACAAATAGTATACCCTATTTATTCATTGAAACATACTTGTTTTCTTCCTTAAATATCAACTTGACGATTACCAACTTTTAACCATGTCCAAGTTCTCCTAGAGCGAAAGGTCAAAATAAATACACGCTTCTATTATGCAATTAGTATACTGACCATGTCATTAATGAACTTCTGCTCATCATCATCATGCACAGAGACCAAATGTCCTCCTTTCTCATGGCAGTAATCCTCTGCTTCAGACCAACCTTTGCGACCTTCATCTGTGGGTTCACTGTTGTAATAGCAATATGGATGACGATAGGTCCACTCTGGGTCAGTTGGACAGACTGAAAAAAATGACAATTAATTTGTGAGAAAATTATTATTAACATTTCTGATTCAAAATTATGAAATTCAAAATTTTAAGGCGATAGGTCCACTCTGGGTCAGTTGGACAAACTGAAAAAAATGACAATTAATTTTTGAGAAAATATTAACATTTCTGATTCAAAATCATGAAATTCAAAATTTAAAGGCAAACATGTGAGGTTGAACTTTCCTATCCACTTACTGATTTATTTTTAAAGGGGGGGGGGGTACTTCCACAGAATAACTTGTATGTTTGTAGCCAAAGACATAACTTGTTTATACAATTCCAAGGGGAGCCAGTCTGCTATATTGGTGTAAACATGCGTGAACAGAAAAACACGGAAAAAGGGGTCATTTTTTCGTAACCAACACGGAAAGCACTGCTTGTGTTTAGGTGTCTAAAAACGATGATTTCAACAAAAAGGGGTGTTTTTAAAACAAAAACACAAAATGTCCACAAAAAGGGGTGTTTTTCAAAACCTGAAGAAAAAATCCCAAGTTTATGGATTAAAATTTAGAGTAAAATTGCACTTAAATCCTTATTTAGGGGTAGTTCTTAAAGGGAAGGTAAAATTTGTTTAAGGGGTATTTTGTAAACCTATGTTCACGGATGTGTACATCAATATATCTGGGTGGCTCCCTGGGCCTGCATTTGAATTAATACTTCCTCAGCAAAGCATTAATTCAATATCAGTGTTTTAAGAATTCAATAATAGGTTTGTCCAATTTAGAGCATCTTTGCATCTACTTAAATCTTTACACCTACTAAACTATTCTTATTGAAGAGAGTATATCATTAAAGCTACAGTTCTTTTTCGCGAGCAAGACGGCAGAACGTTATGTTTTCTTCCAAGTTTTTGCCTACTTACACATGTCACAAAATGCATGGCTAATCTACGCCATAAGCAATGGATAGAGTCTCTAGTTTATACATGAATCTTTACTAATGATTTCACATCCATGATCAAGGTCAAAATGACGTTCAACTGACTACTTCAAAGTTTACGCCCTTTCCGCCCAAACCTCATAATTTCTCGATGTTTGGACAATTTGATCGTATTCAAATGAACATGAACTTCCCCGTTTTAGCACTGCATTATCTACATTCCATCTAATATCAGCATTCCTATAATTATCTTGCCAATTGAGCATTCCGTCGAGGCCAAAATTGAAATTTTTATGTAAACAAAAGAAAAATAAGGCAGTCTAATGTTAATGTTTTAGATTTCAGTTTACGATCTCAAGGCTGTTCAGTTAGCTCAGGGGTTATTCCTTCGCTTCGTATACGAAATGCATGGCTAATCTACGCCATAAGCAATGGTTAGAGTCCACACAAATGCAGTGCAAACTATTTCTCTTTTCTTGATTAAAAAATAGTTAGGATTCACATTTTTCTGAGTAGATGGAGAGTATTTACCCTTAAAAATATGTAATCACTCTTAAAAAAATAACAATCACACATTTGGAGCTATTTGGAGAATAAAAAATTAGGAAAATAGAAAAATTGCTGACCGTTTCCCATAGGAGAGAAATTGGAGGGAAAGTCATTTTAAGGACCCATTGACAAGCTTGATTTAATTCTTTTGTTTTGAATCCTTTTCACATCTAGGTGAAATCATGGTTTGGTTATTACCGTCCAGCAGTTCCATTTGATATCCATACTCTTTAATCTGAATCTTGCAGGGTCCACTACACTAAATAAACTGGCGCCGCTATCCAGTGTTTCTAAAATTGGCAAAATTGATTGCCCTTCTAAAATGAGGACCTCAAAAAGTGTAGAAGGGCAATTTGTTTGGTGCACATTTTGTTCTAATCATGGAGTTAGGTCTAGTTAAAGTTGTTCTGATTCCATATTTGATCTCCAAAGTACTTTGGTAAACTTATAAGGCTTTTCCCAAAAATGCATGATATTTGGAAAATACAAAACGTGGCTCTCAGTGATGGGGCGGTATTGTCTTAAACGCAAGGTATCTCGAAAAATTTGCCCTGATGGTGTATATTTTTCATCATTTTTTGTTAAAAGAGATCATAATCAATTAAGAAAAGCCAGTGTTGAAGAAGCCAGTTGCTTTATTAATGAGTTCTCGGGTGTTTTGGGGAAGCTATTTTGTACAGTAAGTCAATGGGGAGCTATTATGTGGTGTGCCGCCTGCAGTGCAGATTTCTAATAAGATTCACCTGGTCAATGAAACCAAATTCCCTCTTCAAAACATTCAAGATATTCCCACAATCTTTCATATGGAGAGTCAAGGTTTTGAATGGATCAGTTTAATTTATTTAAGGTGTCTGGTCCACGTGCCGTCCACGCGTACCAGTACGCGCTACTTTCCAAGTTTATAAGTGCCGCAATACGCATGGGCATATACTCTGAGTAGTGTTTTGAAGCTATATATTGCCATATTTTAATATTTTTCTGGAAAATTAGTTCAGTGACCCCAAATTTTTATTGTTTTATTTGAAAGAACATACTTGTGCGCAACAATTGTGAAAAAAATCGACAAATAATTTTGGGGGAAGTTTTTGAATCAACATTAAATAATGTCACTGTTGCCACATGTCCCATAGACCTATGTACTCATTGTTCCCAAAAAACCTCCATAAATGCTGTTTTTTAACCAACTGGCATGCGTGACCCCCAATTTTTATTTTAAAAATCGGTTTTACATTGATCAAATATCATTCATGCCGATTTTTACTAGAAAAATTTGGGCAGATCTATCATCGACCAGACACCTTAACTTACTTGTACCAGGGGTTGGTGAAGGTGGTGGTGTCCTTGGTGTTTGTCCTGAAATGTTAAGTATCAACAAAAATTAGGATAATTCATGTGATATTAAGAATGTGAACTTCTTTAATTATACTTACCTTTTCTTATTAATTCTGCACTCTCTGTTTAGTAATAGCAAACACAAATTATACTCTGTAAATCTTGAAGTATGCAACAAGCAGCCAAATAACACACAAAAACCAATATGACCATACGGGGAAGTAAATCTTGCTGAATATTCAAAATTAACTTATATTCAATGTCTGTCCATGTGTAAGCAACAAAATTAGCAAATAATAATACAAAAATCATGAAGAATTCATGTAAGAAATATTAATACCCAGGGATTTGGTCCTAATCAATCATTACTAGTCTCTTACACAATACAAAACCACCAGTTCACAATATTGTAGAATACAAGGGATATGCTATGGATCTCGTAACAGAGTCTGATTGCTTGTTGCATACTTCAAGGTTTATAGAGTATAGAACACATCAAAAATCAAATGCCAGAGAGCTAATGAAACGTAATCTAGAAGTCAATCAAACCAAAACAGCAATATGAAATCAAAAGAAATGGTAATGGAACATGGAAAAAATGCAAGTACCTTGGAACCTTAATAGTTCTCGCTAGCTCAAGTCGGTTAGTTCTCGGACTGTTAAACATGGGCTCTTTAGATTCAATCGATCGTTTTGGAGCTGAGTGTGCGAAAACTGTATATTCTATGAGGGTGTGAATTGCTCAAGCTAGGATTGCGCCAATTTATGTAAGCCCCCGTAAGCCCTTCGGCCCCAGGGAGTCAAAGTAGTGATTTAACCCAATGATTAGAACTGCTCTGTAAAGTGTGCTGAGGCCGTGTGGAATTACAGGTCAAGAGACGGCGTAGTGTACTACAAATCACCTGCAATTTATTTATTTTTATTTAAATAGACTCAATCAAAGCATGGAAATATTTGAAATCTTTTTAGGTATTTGTCTCATTTTGTATTGCTCTGTTGAGCAAGGGAAGTTGGGAGTAGACATGGAGCATGTATTCATTGGGTGTTTTAGATTGTTTGATAGATCAATGTCAAAAGTTAAAAAGTCAAATGCATCCATGCGCAAGGAGTTAATAAAAGATGAACTTTCATGGTGTTTTCAATGCATCAATGAACAAGGAGTTAATAAAAGATGAACTTTCATGATGTTTTCACTCTCATCAGCTACTTTAGCCAAGACAATCTATTTAATTTGCATTAGAGTGGTTACGAATTGATCAACTTTGTGATTGTTTGCAGGGGTGATCATTGGAAACACATCGGTTCCAAATAGATGGATGTGCTTGAGTAATGAAATCTAGCACAACCTCCCTGCAAATTCGGATTACATCGTCTAATTGATTTTTGTTAGACCTAAAACAAAAAGGGTTTTGATCATTTATCTTGTATTTTACACATCCTTCATTCAATCAATCAATGACACACAGTACTTGCATGACATACATACCGCATTAAGGAGTCTATTCGTACAGGGGACCAACGGCTTTACGTGACTTCCGAACCACGGAACAAGAAGAGTAAAGTTTCTTGCCCAAGGAAACAAGGAGACAAAAACCGACCCGGCCCGGGGCACATTGGTCAATAAATGACAAGTGTATTGTTTAAAAGATTCTGCAATTTACATTCAAAGCCACCAACAGACAATCACCCAAGTACATAAAAGATTTCATCTAAATCAATTTATTCAACAACTTTTGTGTAGAATGTCTTTTCAAAATAAATTAGAGCTATCAACATTTACTATGCTGTCTTTTTCAGTCATTTTAAAAATGCGTTTTCACTTCTAAAGACACTTCACTCCCAGCCTTTATCGGATGTCATCAGTCAGAACAACTGTCATTTTCATAAGGCCAAGTAAAAAAATATGATAGTTTCTCGTCCTCGCAAGCATGCGTTTTGGCTGCCGCATCAACACAAGTGTTTTTTTTTTCTTTTTACAAATTGTCTTTTTTCCCCCGAAATTTCACTGAAAATTCCAAGGTATTTCACAATCTACACTTATCGATCTTGAAATGTCATAATACATGTGTATCTGTTTCTTATTTGGGGGGATTTCCCATATTTCAACTCTTAAATATCTGTTAAAAACGGGATGTCCCGTATTTACAGGATAAGTGAAAAAAACTGCCCTCATCCTCCTTTTTTCAAAAAATTAGGATGAGAAACTATTATATTTTATTACTTGGCCTAAGAAGGACGCTGATGATAACATGTTGTCTAAATGGATCTTATCTAATGTCTGTAGGTGTACCTCATAAAAGTAGTTTTATTTATATCATGTCTTATAAATAAAAGTAAAATTAGATGATATGTTACTTGCCTTTAGGCATTTTGCAAATAAAATTTCTTGAAGCATAGCAGTCATTATCATTCCAGCTTCCGGCTCCAGATTTGACGTTATTCTCCACACATTCTTCACTACCTCCGTAATCATTAGGCTCTCCTGGGCCCCAGTCGGTATAGTCTACAGGGGTACGATCACTCCATTCATAACCTAAAACAAGTAATACAGATAACCTGATGATTACTGTGAATTCTTAGTTACTGAATGCAATTTTACTTCCTAATAAGGAATTTTGGCCATCCATTATGGGACGAGAGATGACAGTGCGTTCAGCGTGAAACGCAGTGGAGCCGCGCGTTCAAAATCACGACGCGATGCAGGTATACGCACACATCCAACACGAACAGCTTTACTGGGTTTGGAATATTTCATGTTTGAATAGGGGTGTACGTTTTTCCAATGATAATGTTTATAGTTTTTGGCAATAATTTACATCGTTTTTGGTTTATAAATGACTCAAATTTGTGACTAAGAATGAAAATAAAAGATGGCGATTCTGCGGGGGCACCCATTACTCAAAATAGTGTACGCCCATCTATTATGAGACGATAGATGACAGGCAAAGCAATTAATCTTATCTTGTATTCTCTAAATATAAACAATCACTACTTTGGGGGTCACAATTTGGTGGCGTCCTTCTTGATGATGACGTGCAGGAAAGTTGTTTCTCGGTTGAAAAGTTGATTCTGAGTCAAACTGTGGTGGATAAGTTGATTCTTGGTTGAATCATAAATAAGAAGTTGATTCTTGGTTGAATTGTAGTTGAGAAGTTAATGCTTGGTAAATTGCGGTTAAGAAGTTGATATTTAGTTAAACTGTGATTTAAAAATTGATTCTTGGTTGAATTGTGGTTGCAAAGTTGATCAGTTGTGGTTGAATCATAAATAAGAAGTTGATTCTTGGTTGAATTGTGGTTGAGAAGTTAATGCTTGCTTAATTGCGGTTAAGAAGTTGATACTTGCTTAAATTGTGATTGAAAAATTGATTCTTGATTGAATTGTGGTTGCATAGTTGATCAGTTGTGGTTGAATCATAAATAAGAAGTTGATTCTTTGTTGAATTGGGGTTGAGAAGTTAATGCATGCTTAATTGCAGTTAAAAAATTGATACTTGGTTAAATTGAGATTGAAAATTTGATCCTTGGTTGAATTGTGGTTGCACAGTTGATCAGTTGTGGTGAAGAGGTTGATAATTGTGGTTGTTTTCGGTTGGTCATTGTTGCGAATTCAACTTGAAGAAGTTGATCTGTGTCACTTTGGTATGCTTACCTCCTTCAACTCCCTGGTCATTTAAGCCAATCCAATACCAGACAGTATTTGTTGGATCTCTGAAAAACAACAATATTTAAACAGAGAAGTTCAGTCAGATTTCAACTTTGATTGTTTAATTTCCTTCTGTTTACTTGTAACATAAATAACATCGGTATGACATCCTCATAACACTGGTGAATGCTTGCGTTGCTCAGTCGGCCACCCGTCGGGCAATGGTGGTTATTGGTCCATAACTGAAGACATCTCTTAAATTTCCTGAACATGGAACACAAACACAGTGGGCAAACACATCACAATGAGGCAATCTACACGGGAATGCAAATCCAGATGAATGCGCATCTCCATAAGCCGCTTTAAGGACTGATGCTACAAGGGCGCCAGATCCAGATCTGCTGTACAACACTTGCATACATTCATACATGTAAGCGGTCCATGGAGATTCTCAGATCTTGATCTCGGAGATGTGCATGCATCTGGATCTGTGCTCCATGTAGATTGCTCCAAACTCACCTTTCCTGGTAGGTATCACTAAGATATTGCTCCTCTCCTGGTCCATGGAAGCTGGCCAAATCTCCTCCTAATGCTATACATACGGCTCTGGCATCAAACCAATTGGCCTGCTGGTCCACATCCATTTCATTGACCTGTTAACCCAAGTGTAGACCATAGGTTAATTAAAAGGACGATTCATTTTGCTAAGATTTGCTCCAAGTCTTTGATCAACAAATTCCACTTCTTCTGTCCCTGACTTTGTCATTGTTTGATGAGCTTGATATAAAACACTGTTTAATGGCTTCCATTTGTTTCTTTTCACTTGTTTTCCAATCAACAACAAGATACAAAAATCTCTACACATCTAAAGTTTGATATTCCAGTATTCAAATATGGACCCATAAATAAACAAAGTAACATGATGTGGTAACATTGGCCATGACCCAACCATCTACGACCCAACGAGGTGTATGATGTTGTCAGATTGTCTAAAATAACCACAAGCATCATAACATCCTGTATTCCTGCCAAAACCATAATAATTCTGGTCACTCCCTTACATGTCCAATTGGTCGGTCCCTTAAGTCCAATATCAATTTATGTAGGAGAGTGTGGCTACAATGACAGGGTGATATTTGAAGACAGTACAGGTGGTAAAAATGGTAAATGATAATATTAAAGCACACAAAATGCATTTAAGGACAAGATGTGTATAGGGATATTAGGAATTTTAGAATGGGATATGAAAAAGTAAAAACAGACAATAAATGCCTTGAATCAAGGCTTACGTCTTTTTGCTCATCAAAAACACAAAACTTTCATTAAATTGCCAAATCCAAGCTCTATGCAATTTTGCCAACAATTTTCAGAAACCGATTTGATTAAAACTTTGAAAACTCATTGCAATGGTTTGGTTTGCAATGAATATATGTGACCTGCCATATCAAAAGGTACCTTAAGGGTCCCAAAATCAAACTGGTTGTTTTTGGTCTCATCTGAAAGGTGAGATTTTTAGATTTAAAATGATACCTTGCTTTTGCTTATTGGATGTTCGGTTGCAAAGCTGCATCCAGATTGGTAAAAGGCACGATTGGGAAAACTATAGTTCTAAGAAAATTGAGCTTAAACTTAGTTTTTGTACTGAGTAAAACTTGAATGGAAAGAGGATTTTATCTTGGTTTTGAACACAATTCAACCTTGAACATGATAATCTCTGGCTGCATATTTGTACCTAAACAAAATCTGAGTAACCCCGGCAACTGTGCGTAAAAATAAAGTAGGATAATCAGAGGAGCGAGTACTACAGTGCATGCAATCGTAATGCAGTAAACCTTTAGAAGTACTAAAAGAAGGATACCCTGTGAATTTTTTTTTTTTTGAATTCAACGTACCAGAAAACAATTTGCTCCGAACCCAATCCATCCAGCAACGCAGCCAACACTGTTTGGTGGTGTTGATGGGACTGGTGGTGGCGCTGCAGTCGTGGTGAAACCATAACGCAATCTTTCGCAGATATAAGGCTTGGGCGTATCGCACGGTGCTGAATACCAGTAGCCAGCCTCTGTTGCGTGAGTGTTGGTCATTATACATTTGCCTTTGCCTCCATCTAGATGAAAAAGTAGCAACGGAAGATGGTCAATATCAGTGTTTCCTCAAAGGTTTTTTAGCTTGCGCCAATGCGAGCAAGTTTGACAAAGTTTAAGAGGTGCTTGCGCCAAAATCATGAGCTGTTGCTGAAATTGGCTCAATAAAGCTGAAAAATATCTTTTTGACACATTTTCAGAAACTCGTTGCGCCAATTTTCACCGCTCCTGCGCCAATGGCACGCCATACGGCCTTAGCGATGACGGTGATGACAATGACTATGATGCTCCCATCATATAGCGAATTCTGGACGACTCGCCCAAAAAGCAAGTCGCCCAAATTGTGTAAAGTCGCCCAAAAGACAACTCGCCCAAATTATGGCAAGTCGCCCAAAATTCAAGTCGCCCAAACTACAACTC